>JAJEJO010000770.1:20150-128851 GCA_020662805.1 Glaucomys volans | reverse complement strand
GAGAGGGTGCTGTGCTGGGGTGGTCACAGCCCAGAGAGGGTGCTGTGACGGGTTGATCACAGCCCAGAGAGGGTGCTGTGACGGGGTGATCACACTGGGGGTCTGGAGTGCAGACCGAATGAGGACCTCTGAGAGACTGTGTGGGAATCAGAGCTGTCCCCTGGGAGGGGCAGGAAGGCTGGCTATTTGTCCCACAGCTCCTATCTGTCCTCTTCCTTTGAACAGGGTCAAGGGCATGGCCACAGCACTCCCTGCCCACGCACGTGCAAGGGGAAAGCCATCTGGCAGGGCGGCACTTGTGCAGGAAGGGAGCTGCCATCAGCAGGCATGGGGACCTTGGTCTGGACAGCTGGGCACCTGGTGGGTGGGCCAGGGAGATGGAGCCAGGCCACCCACCTCCCTGCACATATTAGCAGTCCCATTTCCCAGATGCAGATCTGGAAGCTCAGAGGTGGAATAAGGTCTTATAGGGTTTCACACATGATGACTGAGCTACTGGAACTAAAATCCCAGCCCCCTGACTCCTGAGCCATATTCATAAGCCTGGAGCACACGCCGGGGCTGTGCCGCTCTCAGAGGAATTGAGCCCAACAGGGCTGGGTGGCACAGAGGTGAGAACATGGGCTCTGAACTCCAACTGGGTCATCTCAAATTTGAACACTGCCTCTGACCAGCTTGGTAATCTCGGTGAGTCTGTTTCTCCCTCTTGTGCCTCAGTTTCCTCATCTCTCTGATGGGCTAACAGCAGCACCTGCATGATGTGGTCCTTAAGATGCGTTTATCTGAAGGCCCTTTCTAACCCAATCCATCAGTGCCCGGTAAACGCTGTCTTTTTACAGGGTTGCTGAGTGTCGATTCAGGAGGCATCTTCATATCTGGCTTTCATTCCAAACCAGTAGTTGTAGAAAATAATTAGCCTGACCTGGTTTACTTTTAGGAAACCATTTTACATGGTTATACAGTTGTTAAATTATATGTGGGTTTTCCTGCTTCTCTGTGTCACTGCTCAGTCCCTCACTGTTTCCTGCCTTGCTTCCCAAGTGAATAACTTCTTTTCAAGTCCTTCAAGTTCTTTTGGGAGGGAGGGGCTTACAATCATAAATACAAAAGCATGTTCTTATAATATGTATGTACTTAAGTACCGTACCCCACTAGGGACCCAGAATTAGTCCCGTCGTGTTCAAGTTCTGGTTTACGCTCAGGTTTAACCCATCCCCTCATCCCAGACGTGGATCACCCATACGAACTTAAATGATCAGCACATATGCCACTTACGGTAACTTTGAAGTTATTATTATGCATTTACAGGTCTTTTTGAGAAAAATAATGGGTGAAAGATTAGAGCACTTGAAAATACACATGTATTCCCATATAGATATGAAAAAGATATAAAGGATATGTAAGCTCTTGATTATGATTTCCAACCTATTTTAATGCACCTGTGTCAATCTCGTTGACACATTCACAGAACTGAAAACTTGGAACTTAGTTGGGTTAAGGCTGATCCCCCTGCGGGTGAGATTTATAAGATATGATTATCTAAGTTCCAAACATCACACAAACATCAGCAAGATGTCACAACATAGCTCTCCATTCCAGCTTCCATTAGACAATTCATGGGACCAATAAAAGATTTATTTACTTATTTTTTATTTTTTAGCTGTAGGTGGACACAATACCTTTATTTTTTATTTTTATGTGGTGCTGAGGATCAAACCCAGGGCCTCACACTTGCGTCACAAGCCCAGTCAAAATAAAAGTTTTTTAAAAATCAGATAGTACCCAGGTTTTCTGATACTCAGTGTCTGGGGATCCCTGATCCCTCTAAATGGATACAACACTCATGACAAAGCCTGTCTGGGAGGTGACATGCTGACCAAGGCTCTGGCTGCATGACCACTCTGCCGCTCCCTTTCTCTATGCTCAGTAATAATAATAGTCAATACTGAGGAGGAATTATCACATGCTGTCCTGTCCTAAGCACTTTGCCTCAGTCTCATATTCAACTATTTAGACAACCCCAGAAGGTAGTTTATTGTTGTTAACCTTATTTTTTGTTTGCAGAAACTAAGGTCAGGAATTGAGGCTGACTTCTTTCCAGAACAGTCCATCTGGTCATTTGTGTCACGTGTAGCCAATTTAATGGAAACCAGTATGTCACAGCCAGGCTTCGGGCAGGCAAATTGGAGATGCTTCCCAAGTCTCCCCGCACCCCGACTGGCTCACCCACAGAAGCTTGCTACAGTCCTGATGATTGCTCTCCCAAACACAACCTCCCCAAAAAAAGCTTTCAAAAAGTTTCAACTGGTCCCACAGAGATATCTGGATATTCAAGCAAAGAGAAGGGAAGAAAAGCAAAATATGCAAGAAAGTGTTTTTATTGAGTCGGCTAAAACAGTCACACCACAAACTGCTTATCAGGTGTTTTCTTAAAACAAGATCTTCAAAGATTTCAGCTTAAAAATAAAGTGTACCTTCTTTTATTGGCAGGCTATTTCCATCTTCCTTTAACACCAAGTAACACCCTCACCTTCAGCATTTGGTTTTTTGAATATATATATCATGCAGTACTCCAGTCTGAGATGAGTGTTCTCATGCCCTCCTGGCTAAGCTCCTACGAGCTGAGTATGCATCCTAGGAGGAGACGTGCGCCCTGGAGGAGCTAGCTGGATGCTATGGTTAATTAACTAATTTACTCAATCAAGTTTAACAGTGGTTTCAACTTTAATGAGACCATTACATTTTAATATGGAAATAACAGCCTTGTATCCAGAACAATCCCTACAGTCCACACCCGCCTCCCTCTTCCGCCCACTCTGCACCACACTGATGGTGATTTGTGAACCTGAACGCACTGATACAGCATCCAGAACTTGGAATACTCAAGGATGGGGCCCGTGATGGACGCACCCCTTGTAAACCAGTGTCCTGCCTTCTGGTGGCTCCTGTTGCTTCCTCTAAACCCACACAGGGCCTGCTCATCAGGAGCACCAGAGTCTTCATAGTGGCAGAGTCCTTTCTAGATAGAAGTGCAATGAGGCTTCTGATACCGGCAAAACCAAGTCAGATGTTCCAAAAAGAGAAACAAAAGGAAGTTGTCGCAGGTACAATGCAGTTGTCACAAATGCAGAGGGGTGTGATTGTCCTAGGGAGACCTACCCTCAGGCTACCATCCACAACTCTGGCTGCATTTAATTGGCCTCCACTAAAGGCCAGCGGATCATTAATAGAAAGGCCTTCCAAGCTCTTATTGAGAACTTTTATTATCCCGGATGCAGTACTTTGGAGATTAACTATGAAAAGTTTTACAAGACGGTGAAGGTAATGAATCGTGACTTCCGTAAGGCTGAACCCAACATGCTGAAACCAAGTACAGCTGTCTTATATTTGCTCCGTGTGCATTTTGCTACCCGTAATTTTGTCATCAATTTTCATCTTTTGTTTAAACATATTTGTCTTTTGGACAAGATAGGTCATATTTCATAGGTTTGATGAATTTTCTCCTTGGTCCGGTTTTACAGAATTTGCACTTAATTAATTGCCCAACCTTTAATTCGACAGACTGTTTTTAATGGCTATGTAGTTTCAAAAGCATATACACAGTGGAATTTCGAAAAAGTAATTGTTTTTGTGTCACTTCCAAAGAAAGTTGCAATTATTAAAATGTGTAAATAATTTGTCAAATGCGCAATGGGCAATAATTAGGAAGATATCAAATAAACCTTTAATGGATATTTTTAATTTGGCGTTCAGCAGGAATATTTAAATAATGCAACAAAATGTGTCATTTTTCTCCTCAGGACTGTAGATGCCAAATTCCTATGTGAAAATGTACCTTTCAGCTGCACAGAATGGGTCATAATGGAGGTGATCTCAGAACAGATTTCCTAGCTCCTAGCAGAGCCGGAAAGCAGGAACCCCTCATCCAGGCAGACAGCACTGAATCTGAGAATCTGCCTATCAAAAGCATCATTCAACCCACAAGACTCTTGTGTGCCGGCAGGAAAAGAGGAGACAAAGGTCAGTTGTCGTCAATTCTTTATAAGCTGATGGAGCTGGCAGTTTGCAAGGAACCACCGTGTTTCCCTAGCAACTTTGTGTGTGTGCAGATGCGCTGGTACATTCTCCCCCTTGTTATTTTCCGACTGTCTTTTTGTACTGTGGACTCTTTTGAATGTATTCTCCCAGTTACACGGGCCTTCATATGAAGAGGATTAAGAGGTTGACCTTCCATGGAAGGGAGGTGAGCTGAGTTTGGGTGGTGAAAACCAGAGTCAATCTTTAGTCAGATTACAGATAAAAATCTGGAGAGAAAAGAGCTGGGTTTGAGAAAACATTAGACCAAAATAAAACAGAAGTGGTCAGTTTCTAGAAACTGGAACCTGGAATACCATGACTTACCTGAGACAGAACTCTATCATTGCTCTCAAAGAATCCTTAAGCCAACTTCCAAGCAGCCTGCACCCTGCCCTAGATGTTCCCAATTTAACTGTGATTGTTTGGGGAGCAGGTAAGATTTAATTGGGGTTCATTTGTTCCTCTTTCTTGTTTATTAGCAGCAGAGGAGGGATATTTGGAAATCGCTCTCCTGAAGCCCTGTTCTTTATTAGTTCATCCGCCATGTTTATCAGCACTGAGAACCAGCAAACCGTGGGCTGAGCACCCAGAGGGGTCAGAGGGCTTTTTCTGTAAAGGGCAAGATGGTGACTATTTTAGGTTTTTCCAACACGGTCTCTGTTGAAAGAATCAATTCAAGCAGTATACACTGTAGCGTAAAAGCAGCCACGGAGGACACACTAATGAATGGGCATGCAGTGTTTCAATAAATTGTTATACAGGGACACTGAAATTCCATGTGTCACAAAATCTTGATTGTTTTCAACTGTTTAAAAACAGAAAGAGTGTCTTTAGCATTCAGGGTACATAAAAACAGGGCTCAGTGAGGCCCGAGGGCCATGGCTTGCTAATCCTGGGGGGGAAGCAGGGTTGGCTTCTCGTGGGACTTGAACCATGGAGGGGGCACAGGCTGTGAAAATGTCAGAGATGGACTATGTACAAGAAAGATGAAGGAAACAAAATAGAATAACATGCTAGCAGCGAAAGAGGGACGGCTGGGTAGCTTCAGTGAAGCCATCAGGTAGGATCTGAGACCTGAATGACAAAGGGAGCTGACATCAGCTGGGCATCTCTGGGCACATTGCAGTTCTGCAAATCAGATGCACTGGTGCCTAATTATTGATTCCTTGATTTGCACTGCAAAGTGCCAGAAATCAGTGATCAATTCACCCAACCCTGTTATCAAAATCGTAGAAGATAAGCACATGCTCCTAAGAATAATCCTACCTATTAATATTTACAAATTCCTAGCACTGTGTGGAACATCTAATCCCCAGTCACCAGGAGATATGAGCTTTAAATATGCAGTACAATTTTTCAAAGCTGTTTTTTTTTATTATTTTTTAATTGGAAATAGTGCCATGACCTCAGGTCATTTTTATTCTCGTTTCAATCCTCATAGAATCTAAATAATGGTGGATTCTCAAATTATAACCTTGAATTGACTGGGCCTCTTTATTTATATCCTACTGAACTTTGGTAACTAACTTTCTTTTTCACAGCCACTAATGTTTTTTTTTTTTTTTTAAGAAAAACAAAATTATCTGTGTGGAAGTTCTGTTGGGAAAAACAGAATCATAAAGGGACTTGCTGCTGAGTTTGTCTTTTTAGGAGACAGGCCCTCCATGAACAAGCTTCCTGCTCTTCTCAAAATTTGCAGACTTATTCCAAACCAATGCCAAGGGATCTCTGGCACATCTTAATCTCAGGTACTTTACAGTGGGCCTTCCTGCAGGTCTGAAACAGAAAGCTGTGTCTGGTGTTGCTATTAGAAGGTGAACTTGAACCCAAGATGTCTCGCTTGGATTAGTCTCTGATAGTGGTAGGGCCTAAAGAATCATCCGGTTGAGTCACCAGTTGGTTTTGATTTAGCAGCTATGGATAGTCCTCTTACAAGGGTCCTCTGTGTCCTGCACAGAACTCACTGTTTATGCTTTTCCAAAGTCACCCCTACATGAGAGCGTGCGTGCCCCCCCACACACACACACTGCAACCTCCAGATTTTCTCAGCAACCTGTCTATGAGCCCTGCCAGAATCCAGCTCCTTCTCAAAGTATTTCCAGTACTCTTGGTGGAAACTACAGGAATCCTAAGGAAGCCTGCTCCCAGATGTGGCGCCCCACTACCGGCATTGACGTGGACAAGGTACTCAGTGTCCCTGGCCTCTTCAACTCCCACAGCTGCTCTGAGAATCAACTGGAGCAACATACGTGAAAATGACGGGACTCTGACATCATCAAATGCCCATGGGCATTATCGCTATCATCCCTGCTGTGATGCCACCGACACCGGGTCTCTAGACAGAGTGGGGCTCTGTGAACGTGTGCTTGTTGATGCGCTTGCTTCCGTAACAAAGTTCTGAATGGAATGTCATGCCTTCCACATGCTTCACGTAGTGCTGGGCTCACAGGAGGCCCAGAGTGTGCCCCTGAACTGGGAACTCAAAATTGCCAAAGACTTTGCTCACAGTGAGTGCTGAGGTCTCTTCCCATGATGCTTGCTGGCACCTGGAGAAGGGGGCATCCCCAGGCTCGGTCTTTGAAACAGGCTCTCCCAATGCAGTCCTCAGAAGTCAAGTCTTCTTGCTTTATAAAATCCAAGTCTTGTGATCAAACGGTGGGCAAGCGTGCCTTTTCCACCCCTCGTGGGAAGTCCAGAAGCCAAACAGCATGTCAGAGAGTCACAGGATTCCTGCTGATGATCAGCACCTTTGTCCACTTGGGTCTCACAAACCCATGTGAAGAGAGATGACTTTTAACGCCTGTCTGCATTCCTGCTCAACAAATGTCCCTTTGAAGTCACTTTGGGAAATGCTCCAGGAGAGTGTTTTGCAAATTATAGGTCTAAAGCAGGGTATCGAGAGCCGTGGCCCATGAGCCAAGTCTGGCCTACCACCTATTTTTGTGTGGACTGCAAGCTAAGAATGGTTTTTGTACTTTTAAATGATGGAAGGTGGATTATATTCTGTGACACACACAAAAAAATAGATAGATAGATAGATAGATAGACAGACAGATAGACAGACAGATAGATAAAATGCTAATCTCTGTGTCCATAAGTAAAGTTTTTTAGGAAACAGCCAGGCCCATTGGTTCAAGTTTTATCTGCAGCCGCCTTCCTAGGACAAACAAGCACAAAACCCGGTGGCTGAACCAAGGATCGTATGGCCCTCAAAGCAGGACATGTTACAGAAAAATATCACCAGCCTGATCTAACGCAGCATCTTCAAAAAATGCAATAGGAAAGAACAGACAATGCCTGAGCGTCTCATCTGTGGGAAGGATGTCCACTGTCTCATGGAGCACGAGGTTCAATGAAATGCTTATGCACTTCATGTGCGCATACCCTGGGCACAATATAAATGCATTTTTTACTGTAAATCACATCTAAAATGTTTTTGTTTCAATGATTCTAGAGGCAGATAGAACCTGCCTATGACTTATGGCTGCCTCCCAAGGAAGTCTTCAAAAGACAGCTGGATGGTGAGCAGGGAAGAACAGAATGAGAGCCAGTGAATCTGCACTTTCATCTGTCATGCTCACATCCAGCATCTCATTGGAGGTTCTTTTCCAAAGAGAAAGAGATAGAATTTGTCAAAAAAAAAAAAGCAGTATTGGTGCCCTTATATTGAGAGGATTCATCAAAAACCATTTAGAATCATCAAAAACCACTTAGAATTCATGGAAATTGTTACTGTATGTTTTGCCTCAAAGAGGGCTCCATTCCTAAAATAACTCTCCATCTACATATCCAACATCAGGAAATCTGGAAAGATCTGGAGCAAAAAGGTGCAGGTGGCCTAAGTGGAACTGTCCTGGGAATACTTACAATAACCAAATAATAAAAATTATTGTTATTATACTAGCTAAATAATAAAAATTATTGTTATAATAACTAAAATTCTATTTATTCAACACCTATCAACAGGGATTGTTCATTCAGTCCTCAAAACAACCCTATTATGTGGGGATAATTATCATCTGCATTTTCTAATGAAAAATACTGAGGCACAAAGAGGCTAAATAATTTGACAGTGTCCCACAGCAAATCCAAGACAAGCCGGAGTTTAAACCCAGGCAGCAGGAACTCCAAACCTGCCCTTTGGGCCGTTCAGGTATATTTTCTCAGCCTTCCTATGTCTCATCAATTCATGTCTATAGAAAAAAAAATGGACCCATTGAGTGATGAAGCTACAGAAAAGAGGTTTTATTATGGAAATTGTCCTACGGAGACAATGCTACAACCACCCAAGCAATAAACAACACACATCCAACGTGGGACATGGGGAGAAATGTCACCGCATCAGTATGAATTGTCCCCCGATTTTCATGATAGGAACATGACTCAGATGACCCACTTTGCCTGGTCCCGGGATCCGAAGATTTCTTTTTTAATAAACATTTTGTGCTGCCCGGCCTCCTCCTGCCATATGCTGCCAGGTGGAAACTACAGCCTTCCTAACGTGATTCATCAGAAAAATCAAGAGGGAAAATGGTCGTGATCTGATATACTGAGCTCTCTTAAATCACGCGGCAGCTCCTTCCCGGACGGGGCCGAGGAGACAGAAAGGCGATGACTAAGTGCGTCTCAGCCTGTCACGTCCGTGAACTGGGGAGTGGGGCAGGTCACTGAATCATGTTCTGGAAGCTCCACACATCTGTCGAGACACGGGTAGCCAAGCCAGCCTGCCTGAGATGAGAGTCTGCGTGATTCAGGGGAGGCTGTAATTCTTTATAAAACATACACTAACTGGTTGTGTTGACTCCTACATGACATTTCCAAGGTGGTTGGGAAACCAGACCGTTTGTTACGCAGAGTCTGGATCAATAGTGAGTGTGGAGGAGGATGAGCAATGGGAGGAGGAAATTCTTTAATTTAATTGAATGGAGGCTGAATGATCCCAGGCTTTACCCATTTCCAATTTTATGGTTAAAATTCAAGAATGAGAAAAAAATCTCAGCAATATGGCACAGCCCCGGAGCCCATTTCTCTTCTTAGCTACCACTTAGAGAAGAAAAAGAAATGTGTTTGTCTCATTAGACAAACATATATAAAATAAGGAAAGGGTCAATTGCTTTTGCTCATTTTTTTTTTTTTTTCCTTTTTGGTGGCTGTCCTCAGCATCCTTCTGACAGGAATCTGAAAAATTAACACATCACTAGGACTTACCATGTGAGATTTAACTTTTGATAAACAACAAAGTGGGTTACCGCTGTGCTAGCTATTTTTAATCCACCTTGTGAGTGTGCTTTTTTTATTGCTTTATACAGCACATCTGATTTCCTCTAAAGCACCAACTAAAAAATCTATCCAGCTGTCATTGGCTGCCCGGTAACATCCATCATCACAGAACCTGGCAGGTCTGGTCTATGAGGCAGAGGGGAGAGGAGACAGGAGGCAGAGTCAAGGACTGTCACATGGGATGGGGAAAAAAACTTGTCACAATTATTTATGACTCTTGCTGGGGCACATAATAGGACACATAAGCCTCTGTTTCAGTTTCAAGCACCCCACAACGCCACTCCCCTGTCGGAGCTGGGCGCAGGCCGCTCTGCTTTACACATACAATTTCCTGAACAATGCCGAGCACTTCTGAAGTGACAGTGACAAATACAGGAGTTGGTGGCTGGAGCTCTGTGGGCTGTTACCAGCGAGCAGTGTCGGGAATCAGGAGAGCCACCTTGTGCAGCCCGATGCCTCCACTCCCCAATTCCTTTCTTCCTGGGCAAAGATTTCCTTCCTCCCGATGCCTTTAACTGCCAGGGCGCATGTTCAGCAAATATGGTACAGTGCCCTGCAGCCCCTGGTTCATTATTCCAAGCCATATTTATCCCACCCAAGGAGGAACAGGCTTCTGATTTATTCCTGCCTTGCTGCCCCTCACACACACAGTAAGAAAACAGTGGCGAGATCCCATCTGCAAACGTCTCTGTTCCCACGCCTGCTGAACGTCATGTTTCAGAGCAGCTGCTTTGACTAATGTTCTGGTTCTGCATGTATTCACAAAAGCAAGTGCAGGTTAGATGGTCATTTTGTCCAGTTCTGCAATCTTAGTCCTCCTACATACCTTTGGTTTTAGTAGCCTCATAAGGGTCTAGCCTTCGACCCTCTGTAAGAACTTAAAGGAAACTCCATCAACATTCTCTCGACGCAACAGACCATGGCAAACAGAAGAGCTGAGCTTGCAACATTTAAGAAAATTAAACATAAAATGAAGGTCCGGTCCAATAAATGACTCTTGCACAACACTTTGTGGCTCTGGCATGGCCCTACATTAACCTAGGTGCCCACACAGAGACCTCAGGCACCACGGCATCACCTGCTGATAAGAAATGGCAAAGACCCAACAAAAGATAACAGGAACAGAATAGCCCATACATACCCAGAAGCCAAATCAGAAATCAATAAAAGGAAGAACAAAATCTGTGAGCAAAAGCACCCAGGTACATCAGAATTACTCCAATGCTCTGTTCAGATATGCTAAACCAAAAATCAGAGGTGTTAGTTTAGAAATCTCCTAGGAGTCATGACAATAAGGAGAAAACCCTCCAGTTTCACTGGATTAGTCCAACCTTCCATTCATAGTACACAAGAACCAAGATTTGATGATGCAATTGCTGCCAAAGAATGCCGCAGTGTTGGTGAAATTCTGCACATTATCATCTTCAACTTAAAGAACTGTATGATTTTTAAGAAACAAAGTAACTAAGAGGGATTGTCCAGGGTCAGCCATATGCCCCAGGATCCACTTCTCTTGGGTGACATCTCTCGTCTATGCTGTCCTCACTCCCTCTATCACCTGGGGAATTAATGGCAAAGTTGAATTCCGCAGTCAGCCTTGTGCCTGCCTTGCTCTTGTCTACAAAGTGATTTTTTTTCACATGTTGAGTTTCAGCATCTTTACACTGAACAAGAATTCTCCAGGTCACTGAAGGCTTCGTCTACCCCTGCCTCATACTCAGCCCTTCACACATTTATGTTACCCATTTGGACTCTGAAGTCTTTTTGCTTTGGAAAACCTCTTGCCTTTCCCTTCTGTTATTCTCCTAGGACTCTTTCCTATAAAGGATGAAGAGAGAGAGAGAGAGAGAGAGAGAGAGAGAAAGGAAGGAAGACAAGACAAAGAAAGAAAGAAAAGACTGACCAATGACATTTTTCACAGATCTGGAAAAAAGTCATAAAATTCATTTGGAAGAATAAAAGACCCAGAATAACCAAAGCAATTCTATGCCAAAAAAAGGCAATGCTGGGGGCATCACAGTTCCTGACTTCAAATTATGCTACATAGCTATAATAACAAAACTACATGAGGGTACTATGTAAAAACAGACACACAGACCAGTGGTGCAGAATAGACAGAGACAAAGCCACACAGGTCCAGTTATCTAATTCTTGACAAAAACATATGTTGAAGAAAAGACAGCCTTTTTAACAAATGGTTCATGGGAAACTGGTTATCCAAATTCAACTCAAAATGGATCAAAGAACTGGGTGTGGTGGTGCACACCTGTGATCCCAGCGGCTCAGGAGGCTGAGGCAGGAGGATTACAGGTTCAAAGTCAGCCTCAGCAACACAGTAAGACTCTGTCTCTAAATAAAATATTTTTTTAAAGGGCTGGGGGTGTGCTTAGTGGCTGAGTTCCTCTGAGTTCAATCCCTAATAACAAAAAAAAAAAAAAAAAAAAAAATTGGATCAAAGACCTAGGAATTAGACCAGAAACTAAGAAACTCCTAGATGAAAATGTGGGATCAATACTCCAACATAGAGACACAGGCAATGGCTTTCTCAGTAGGATCCCTAAAGCTCAGGAAATAATGCCAAGAGCTAATAAACGGGATCACATCAAATTAGAAAGCTTCTGCACAGCAAAGGAAACAATTAGGAATGTGAAGAGAGAACCTACAGAATGGGAGAAAATCTTTACTAGCTACTCTTCTGACAGATGATTACTATCTAGAATATATAAATAATTCAAAAAACTTAACATTAAAAAACATCCCAGTTAATAAAAGTGAAATGAACTAAACAGAAACTTCTCAAAAGAAGAAATACAAATGGCCAACAAACATGGAAAAAGGTTCAAGGTCATAGCAATTATGAAAATGCAAATCAAAGCTACACTGAGATTTTATCTCGCTCCCATCAGAATCGCAGCCATCAAGAATACAAACAATATTAAATGCTGCAGAGAATGTGGAGAAAGAGGAACACGTTTATCCTGTGGGTGGGATTGTAAATTAGTACAACTCACTTTGGAAGTAAATAAGGAGGTTATTCAAAAGACTAGGCATGGAACTACCATATGACCTAGCTATATCACTCCTCAGCGTTTATCCTAAAGAATTACGGTCATCAAATTGGACATAACTTTCCTATGTCATATATGAATACACCACCAGTGAAACTCCACATCATGTACAACCACAAGAATGGGATCTTAAATCAAATAGGTTATACCCATGTGTGTGTAATATGTTAAAAACACTCTACTTTCATGTACACCTAAAAATAATAAAGAAAAAAAAGAATGAAAGTCATCATGCTATACCAATACATTCACACCCATGTTTATAGCAGCACAATTCACAATAGCCAAATTCTGGAACCAGCCTAGGTGATCATCAATGGATGAAACGAAAGAAGAAAATATGGCATATACACACAATGGAGGTTTATTCATCCACAAAGAAGAATGAAATAATGTCATTTGCAGGAAAATGAATGGAACTTGAGAAAATATTAAGCAAAATAAGCAAAACTCAGGAAGTCAAGGGACATATGTTTTCTCTCATATGTGGGAGCTAGAGAAGAATAAGGAAAAGAGAGTAGGGGGAATCTCATGAAAATCAAAGGAGCATCAGGAGAGCAGAGGAAAGAGACCCAGGAGGGAGAAGGACAGGGAAGGGAGATAGTAGAGAATGAGAATGGCTGACTTACCGTGTTACATTGTGTGCCCCTATGGATGTGTAACAACAAATCCCACCACCGCACAACTGTCATGCGCCCTAAAAAAGTCAGAAGAAAAGGTCACTGTGAAGCCAACTTTCCTCAAAACCATGTCACTTCCATCCTTATCATCTTTATAGACTCATTTCGTCAACAGATATTTGTTGAGCACCTAGGGTCAGGGGTATTGATAGAGAGGTGAGCAAGAACACACAATTTCCACTTTCACGCATCATCTCCATGATGGAGCCTATTTATAGTAATGAAACATGCGTGACCAAGCAAATACAAGTGTAACCGACCACTGAACACAGGGATTTGGTCCAGTCTGGGGGCTCAAGACGACCCCTCTTGGGAAATAGCTAAGCTTGGTCCTTGGGGATGCACAGGAGTTATTCAGGTTGATGACTTGAGTGATACAGTTTCTCTGCTATGAAGACTGAATGAGCTACTCTAGGTAGAAGAGCACTGTGGGGACTACAAGAGGGTTAGTTGGTAATGTTGCAAAAAAGGAGGTGAGAGTATACCCTAAATGTCAATCAATATCAATGTCAACAGATCAATAGCAGCAGAATCAGACAGAGATGTGTTCCAATTCTGATGACGCCACTCACTCCCAAGAGGAGTCAGAGCATTATTGAATCCTTCTCAGTGCTAGTTTCTTCATTATCAAAAGAAAGGTAGTAATAGCTGATTAATTCACCATGATACATAAACCCCTTCAGTGCTACTGTCCCTGACATAGGCATGAAAGTGCTCCGTGAATGCTAAGCTCATTTTCAATTGTTATATGACTGGAATTCAGAAAAATGATAAGTTAAGGATAAAAAATAATTACGAATCACCTCTGGAAGCCTTCCAGACTTCAACATTAAGGGGACAACAGGGCCTTGTGTTTGAACAGACCTTGTGGTTGGGCAACACTTCCATATCTGTGATCTCATTCAGTCCACAAGAACCTGGTTAAGAAAGAAGAGTGGGTGCCCATCTCCATGTCACCAATGAGAAGTCATGAACCAAAACCAAGTGGCCTAATGGAGATTTCCCAAATGCTGGAGACAGGTCTGGAAGCTGGGTGTTCTGATGCTTTGCTGTTCCACCCACATTCCCAGCTCTCCAAGGTGCTGAGGATTCCGGGGTCTGAAAACCCTCTCTTGGTCACATTTGTATTGCTTTTTCTATAGCCAGGGTCAGCAACTGTGGCCCAAGGGCCAGCCCACCCTCTGCCTGCTACACATGCATCCACAGTGAGTGTCATCTATGGTGGCTTTGGCAGGGCCACCAGCAGAGTGGAGCAGGCATGACAGAGGCCTTGAGGCAGCAATGCTGAAAATATTAAAGACCTGGCCTTAGAGAAAACGTCTGCCAATTCGGATCTGTACCACTGGTAATCTAACTCCAGCACATGCGATCCAAAACCGGGGTGCACTGGGGTGCCAAGCACGAGCACTCAATGCATGACTCATCCAGGCAGGCTGGTTCCAAAGCTTCCTGATAGTTCTATATATCTGATATTAGAAGGATCTGATAACTATTTTTAAAGCCTATAAAGATACACTATTGAATTAATCTATAATGAAATATACAAAACCCAGATTTTCCTTTAAAATCCACCAGAAAAATGCAGAAAGGTGGGAGAAAGAAGGAATTGGTGGGACAGAGATGAAATAAAAGTGGCAAGGTATCATTTGCTGTTGAAGCTGGTGATGAGGGACAAGGGGATCGTGATGCTTTTTCCTTACTTTAGTATGCATTTGATAATTTCCTTAAAAAGGATATCTTGAAATGAAGTGTATATTTTAAAAAGATGTTTTATTAACTCTCTTTTAAAATTTTGTCTGATTATAACAATGCATATGGTTGTTGCAGAAAAATATCTATGATCAATATATGGTCCAAATAATCAACTGTGCAATTTGTTTTCCAAGAAAATGCAAGACCCAGTCCAACTTTCTGCAAAAGGCCATCCCTGATCTGAATGTTCTCCCCCTCCACCACCGACCTGCTTTCTGCTCTTACGTTTGTACATTTTTCAACATGATATTAAATATTTAAAGAGTCATTTAGGGAACTAAAGTTCAGTGTAGTTTAATGCCTTATAACTACAAAATAATGTTGTTCGAGCTGATTTTTCTCATCAGAAGAGACAAAAAGTACACAGGCAAGAGTGTTTAAGGCTTAATCCTACCAACCTCAGGAGAGCCGCTGAGAGCTGTAGGCCTGCCGGATCCTCAAGAGAATCAAAGTCAGGGCTGCAGGTTTCTGTTTACAAGACTGTACTTTTATACCATTTTAATTTTGTTGATTAATTTTATTGGTTATTGTCTTGTAATTGAAATTTTCCTCCTCCTTATCAGTATGGAAAATTCTGCACTAATAAATGGTCTAAGGAACCCAAATGAGGTTAAGACTCAAGTCACGGTCATGTTCGTCACCTGCCCTCTTCATTCTCCCCATTTCTTCAGCTTCATGATTATCCATCCTCTCAATCATCTCTATCATCATCTCCTCCTTCCTGCACACAGGATTAGCAACTTTCCAATCATGCATGATTTCATTTTTTCTTCACAAAAACCCCAAGAAGGACACAACTGGAGTTGCATCATATGTGAATCCAACCATGTGAACTGGGTAAAATTAAAAAAACGGAAAAATAAAATAGCTAATAATATATTTAACATGCTATAAAATTATATGCTGCACATCTTTATTTTATAGTCACATTATCATATGCATTGTTATGCATTCATAAAAACCTGTATTGTTCATTCGTAAACATAAAATCACACGTGCTCTATTTCATGGAGATAGAAGGTTTTCCAATGGTGATGCTGACCACGTCCAATTTGCACCTTATGAATTAATTTAAAATAGGAACTGAGTAAGCTGTGATTCCACTATTTTATTACATTGATCGTACAGATAGGAAAGTGGGATTTAAAGAGCTAAATATCCTACGTGAGTACTCTATATGAACATTGAGACACAAAGGACCAGCGGTGAGGTGTTCTCAATCCTACTGGAGAACAAGGCTTTCCTGTCAGCCATTGCACGGGACCTTTCTACAAGAACAGCTCGTGCTGGTGAAGTGCCAGCTAGAGGAAGAGAAAGGACTGGGACAGAGAGGGAAGTAAAATAGGACTTGACTATTTATTATTTGTTTTCAATTAGCAAACAGTTGGGTTGGGGGAGAGGGAGGGAGGAAGCAGCCCAACTGCAGTTGGAAGAGTGACACCTCACAGTGGCACCTGTTTGTTGTCCACACGGTGGACGGAGGCTGAGTGTGGAATCCACCCTCCACAGTGGCCCTCTGAACCTCCAAGCACAGCAAAGCAAAACCGGTTAGCACAGTAGTGGGGTGACTCTCATGCACCTTCTCTCTCTCTCTTTTTGCCCATATTTTTTATTGGTGCATTGTGTCGTACACAATGGTGGGATTTGTTGTTGTGTGTTGGGACATGCTCACGACATAGGGATATCATTCAGCCATGAGTGTTCCTCAGTATTTCTCCCTTTCTTCCCCTTCTTCTTCCCCCACGCGGTCCTTTCCTTTCCTCTACTGATGTTCCTTTGATTTTCATAAGATCCCCCCAACTTTCTTTTTCCTTTCTAACTTCCACATATAAGAGAAAGCATGTGACCCTTGATTTTCCTGAGTTTTGTTTATCGTGCTTAACATAATCTCAAGTTCCCTCCATTTTCCTGCAAATGGCTGACTAAAATTCCATTCATATATACACCACTTTTTCTTTATCCATTCATCCACTGAGGGACACCTAGGCTGGTTCCATAGTTTGGCTGTTGTGAATTATCCTGCTATAAACATGGGTGTGCATGTATCAAGAAAGCCTAGACGAGGTAGTAAGAGTCTTGGTTTCAGTCAGCTTTCTCACTGTTGTGATCAGAACTGACAAGAACTCTTAGAGAAGAAAAAGTTTAAGTGGGGCTCACAGTTTCAGAGGTCTTAGTCCATTCATGGCTGCCTCCATTCCTTGGGGCTCAAAGTGAAGCAGAACATCATGGTGGAAGGGTGTGGTACAGGAAAACAGGACGTGATGATCAGGAAGCAGAGAGAGAGCTCTGTTCAACAAGGACAAAATATAAGTCAAAGACACGCCCACAGTGACCACCTCCTCCAGCCACACTCTGTCTACACTTACCACCCAGTTAATCTTTATCAGTGGATTAGCACTCTGATTAGGTAAAGGCTCTCATAACCCAATCATTTCACCTCTAAACTCTTTTGCATTGATTTATGAGCTTTTGGGGGATACCCCTTATCTAAACCATTATAGTCGCCTTTGAATTTTAATGTTCAAGAGAGAAAGCAGGTGCATAGTGCCTCAAGTGGAGGGCATAGTGATCCTGAGGTCCCTGACACTGCCAGAGTGTGAACTCCTCCGAGGAAGCATTTGCTAAATCAGCGTTTCTAGAACTGGGACAAAGAGGAGAAGGAGAGCTCGTGAAAGAGAAAGAGTTGCAGATTGGGCAGTAGATCAGCAGAGGTCCTCTGACACAGCTTGGATGGCATCTTCCCAAATGGTCTCCTTGGGGCTTCAGCATAATTTAAAAACAGTTCAAGGTTGTTCCCTCTCAAAGTTCCAATGAAGTTCTCAAGTCCATGGTACTCTCCCTGAAATACTTCACCAAATATAGGAATATATGTGAGTTATTGATTCTTTGCTGTTCAAATATCAATTTCATTGTTATTTGGGGGAGTTCAAATAAAATGAAAAGGAGCAATGAATGAGAGCACTAAAGTCCATCTGTAGGGAAGGGAAAGGCCCTAAGAATCCCCCCTTATCCTCCCTTGGGAAGGAGGTTAAAGTCTAATGGACACAAAATACTTGCATTTTCATTTATTCACTGCACCTATGCAGAGAAGAACTTTCTGGAACCCTGGCTATATACAGAAATAGTTTCTCAAATACTTTTAACCTGCTTAAACTCGTCCATATGTTCTCAGAGCAAGAGACAGTGTGAGTGGGGACAATTCCAATAGCATGAAGCGTTCCACCAATATGCTACCAGACAAGCACGCAGTCAGAAAGGTGAAGTGAAGTCAGCGATCACTGTTTAATGAGGAGGGTCTGGGACAGGGCTCCACTTTTCTCTTAGTATAAACAGCCCTGCATTCCAGTGATCAAAGATACACATCTGCAGCTCAAATAATAAAGCAGCAATTAGTTTCAATGCCAGAGGTAAAAACTGGTTGTAACACATTTACTGAGGGCCAATGAAGGGTGTCCATGGGAGATTTGAGGAATTTTCAGACGTCACTAGAAGCAATTCAGCTCTTCCTGTAAGTGACTTCCACCACACAGGTGGAACTTAATCAACATACAGCTAAGGGGTGATTTCACTCTATAGTGAAAAATTACTTTCCTTATAAAACTTCGAGCTAAATGGATGACACAAATCATAGCAAAGCAAACAGATAAATCTATTTACGACTTTGCTGAGCACTGTGAAGGGAAGAAAAGAGTGCTGTGTGTGTATTTCCTAACTCTGTTCATGGAGAGGATCAAAATGCACAGGGGCCTCCATAGCGGTGAGCATACTCAGTGGCCAGATCTTGGCTCCTAACTACCATTCTCCAATAAAAAGGAACAGGAAGTCCTTGGAGAGATGGCTGGTTCTAGAGCACAGGGACTACAGTAGAGGATGAGCCTGAAACATCTCACAGTCCCAAAGACAGGACATGTCAAATGACACAGGAGCCATCTTCAAGGAATTCCCATAAGCCCAGTCTGAAACAATGTGTGAATCACAGTAAATAATAATGTTAACAGATGAAAACCTGTTGAACAAAATAGGACACTATGATAAATGGTAAAAGTAAATACACATGTATTCAATTTTTTTGTTTTAGATTTCACATATCATAGAGATCATATGCTATTTTTCTCTCTGTGTTTTGCGTAGTTTGCTTTGCATGTTTGGTTGATTCACCTATGCTGTTGAAAATGCTGAGACCTCCTTCTTTAAAGCTGAATAACATTACATTGCATGTACATGCCACAGTTCCTTTATCCAGTCATCTGTCAGCTCTCACTTGGGTTGTTAGCATATCTTAGCACCTGTGACTCGTGCTTCAATGTACAGCTTTATAAGCTGGCGATTTCCTTGCCTTTGGGTATAAACCCAGCAGAGGGACTGCTCAGTCACGAGGTAGTTCTGTTTTTAATTTCTTCAGGAGACTCCATACTGTTTTCCATAATGGCTACACTGATCCACATTTTCACCAACAATGCACCAGGATTCCCTTTTCTCCACACCCTAGCCAATACTTTTTATTTCTTTTCTTTTGGATAGAAACCATCCTAACAGGTATGAAGCAAATTCTCATTATGGTTTTGATTTGCATTTCCCTGATGATCAGTGGTGTTAAGTACCTTTTTATATACCTATTGGACATTTTGATGTCTTCTTTGGAGAAATATCTGTTCACAACCTTGACCCACTTTTTAATTTGGTTATTATTTTTATTTTTTACTATTGAGTTTCATGAGTTCCTTCTGTATTTCAGAGTTAACCCCTTATCAGATATGTGGCTTAAAATATTTTCTCCAAGTCTGTAAGTTGTCTTTCCATAAAGATAGTCAAATACACAGAAACAGAGAGTAAGACAGGGTTTATCAGTGGTGGAGTGGGATCTGGGGCACGGAAAGATGAAGGTCAAAGGTACAAAGCTGCAGTTACATAGGATGAGCAAGTCTAGAGAAGAGATCTAAGGTCCAATCCGAGGACTCTGGCTCTCTATTTTCTATTGTACACTGATGATTTGTCAGGAGAAATTGCTATGAAAGAAACAGGAAGGAAGGAAGGAAGGAAGGAAGGAAGGAAGGAAGGAAGGAAGGAAGGAAGGAAAGAAGGAACAAAGGAAGGAAGTAAGGAAGGAAGAAAAAAAGGAAGAAAGAAAGAAAGAAAGAAAGAAAGAAAGAAAGAAAGAAAGAAAGAAAGAAAGAAAGAAAGAAAGAAAGAAAGTTGTAATGCTGGACTCTAAAATCACTTCAGTATGTGCACGCATATCAAGACAAGAATATCAAAATACCATGTGGTGCACTTTAAAGACATAAAACTTAAAAATAAAACAAATGTGTAAGTTGAAATTTTGATGAAGAATGTAATTTGGATGAAGAATGGAACACCACCACTACCCACCCAAAAGATGTCCGCTCTTCCCAACCTGCGAACAGTCTGTGTTCACACTGACACCGTCCTCCCAACCACAGCCCCTCCTGACAGGCCTCCCCAAGGATTGCTTCCTCCAACCTGAATGCATTGCCACCATCTCTTTGTGTGGTTGGCTCTTCCTTATCCTTCAGGTTTTCCTGTGAATATTACCCTTTAAAAGATACTGTCCATAGCAAATCACACTCATGGTCCTGAGTGAAGTCAAGAATAGCGTTTCAGTGGCCCTGTTAGCAAATCATTCACCTTTAACCTGAATGAAAGGACGACCTGAAACAGAATCACTTAGCCAGCTCTCTGGAGGTGGTAACCAGAGTGAAGCCAGCGAGCCCTGGGCGCCATGCATGCTCCTGTGGCTCACCAAATAGGAGGCTTTGCTTTTGTGTTTTGTTTTCTCTTCCAAAATTCTGCTTTGAAGTGAGGAGTGGAGGTTGAAGAGCCCCCAACTCGCCTCTCCTCCCAGTTCTTGCACCACTCTCCTGCTCGAAGTCAAAGCCCTCTCCGAGATAGTTCCTACCCTCTTCTGCCCAGGCACTTTCTACCAGAGCATTGTCTAGTTTCCTGCATGGCATTTACCATTGTCTGAAATTATTTTGTTTATTTATCTGTTACTTTTTTTTTAAAATTTGCTACTCAATGAATATGTGTTGGAAGAAAGGAAGGAAGGTAGGAAAGAGGGACTGGGAGGGAGGAAGGATGGAGATGAGGAGTTATAAACTGTGTGTAGGTTCTGGTTGATGGCTGATTAAATTTTACAGACTATCAGGTAAGAGAGTAGTTATCACACATATTGCCCTTCTTGCATGGAGATAGGTAAAATCTTCTCCTTTGCTCTTGAGTGTGAATACCTTGCATTATTTTAAGTACATTTTAAAAAATAGCTCTTCCACAGGGGAATTGTTAACAATGACTCCAATATCTTTCCAACTTTTTTTTATCCATAGATTCCTGTCTTCACATGAAACCTTGTGCAGAAACTCAATAAATAAAACAGATTCCCTAGAGCTATCTTGGAGGGAGCCTGGGGTGGAGGGCTGCTAGACACAGCTAGCCTGGATGCTGGACATCCAACCACTGGGCAACTCCTATTGTCCTGAATCCCAGCAGCACCCTGAGCTGCCACTTGCATTCCCAAGGAACAATTAGGAAACATTGAAATCCTGAAATTTAGAACTTTACACTCAAAATATAAAAGAGCGTTCATTAAAATTGCTGTGTCAGCAGTTTTACATTGTGCTCTGATTTTGTTCCAAATGGTTATGATTTGATTATGGGTCCACTCAACTGGGTGGCAATGCTATGTTTTTTTATAATTAGCTAACAGAAGGGCTGAGCACCAACAATATTTATTTTAGCCATCAGTTTTGTGTAATCTTCCTAGGCAGCACCCAGATACTACTGAAATACTGACTTCTTAAACTTTTATGCAAATTGCATGTATAATAATCCATGCTATGCTTTAGCATTAGTTGTTCTTCAATTTGAAGAAATGCTGATTTCAAACATAATTTAACAAATGATTCAGTCAAGCATAATAAGGACAAAATTCTCCCTCCTATGAAATTTTCAGAGCCATTTGGACAAAGTCAGGAAGAGTTGAGTGAAATTCACTGAAAAACCTCAAGCTCACATATTTTTTTTTCCTTCTCAAAATATACTTTTAGGAAGTATAAATGCCCAAGCACACAGACTGTCCATTAAAAAGAATCTATCTAATGCAATCTTTAACAAACTTTTCTGGAGCTACAATTATTTCCTCAAAGCCCACAGCATGAATTTTTTAAAATGAGTTTGATGCCATTAAAAAGTGATGGATTGACAGCCCTGGAGACTCAAGTCTTCCATTTAACCACAAACCGGGTGTGGCATAGACAGAAGCAATGAGGATCCTCCCGACTTCCCTCCCTGTCCAACTCACAGAGGAGACACTTTCAGGCAAGATCAGGGCCCTGTGGTTTGGGCTTATGCTTAATCCATGGCCATTTCAGAGGCCGGCTTGGCCGGGATGCAACTTCCCAACCAGGGCAGGGAAAGACCCCCATTTCTCTCCAGGACCCTGGACGGCTCCCTAACACTGGTGCCCTCTTGCTGCTCAAGGCCAACTGCTCAGAGCGCCACACCAGGTCAGCAGCCTGTCACCCTATGCCAAGGTGCATACAGAGCAGACAGGGACACAGTGTGTCCACATCAACTGCATCATTTCCTGAGAAAGAGAATGCTAGAACTGAACCTCACAGTGACACTGGGGCTCTGAGCCTCCTTTCAGAGATGCCATTTAGAGTTCAAGGGCTTCAGCTGACTCAGTCACGTGAAGAGCATGACAAGCCCACCAACAGTTGGAGCTGAGCCCTCTGCACAAGGGCCTGTCAGCCTCAGCACGGTGGACGTCTGGGACAAGAAAATTCTTCGCTGTGGGTGTCCTGGGCACTGCGGGGTATTTAACAGCATCCCCAGTCTCCACCCACTAGATGCCAGTGGCACCTCCCCAGTTATCTTGACATTGTCATGTGCGCCCTGGGCTGAGATCACCCCCAGCTGAGCCTCTGCTCTCTGCACCTTGGTTCCAAGAACCACTGAGAACCTTAGTTCGCCCTCTTGGGCCTGGGATGGTCGCAGCTTTGCGAACGCCTGATTTTCCTCTACGTCTTTCTCTTCTACCACCAGCCCTAAAAGAATCATTCTCCCCACAGACATGTCCTGACACAGAGCGGGCAGGGAAGAATCCAGGGGAAAGCAGGGCGTGTGCTGTCTCTGCCGGGTATCGGGGCGTCCCCGGCTTTACAGTCTCTAAGCTGTGCTCACCTCCCGGGCAGAGCGGCCGGTGGGGGGAACCTGACGAGAACCACATGGTTGGGTTCATGGGATGTGATTTACACCCCCAGACACTGGATTTTAATTTGTTATCTATGTCTATTAAACTCTGCCTTCCTCCTCCCCTTTCTGAGAATGAAAAGCAGATTATTTAGTGCACAATCTGAAAATCTGCTGGTTATTAAATTTTCCTTTTCGTTTAGTTTTGAAGCTTTTATGCCTCTGAAACTTATTTCCATGCTGTATATATTAAATAAAGTGTGATCCACAGCACTCACAGGATTCAGAACATGATGAGGTGCTCTTCCCGGGGTCTCAGAGCAGAGTCTGTCTGACTCCTCCAGAGAGGGAGGCACTTACGGCTCTGGCCTGCAACTCAAGGGGACACCTTCACCGGAGGGACAGTGGCACTCACGTCAGAGAAGCACGTAAGACCCAGCAAGAAGAAAGGGTGCCTTGGGCACAGGGTCAGCAGTCCACCAACCCTGCCCAACCCAGCCTCACCGCTGTCTCTTTACTTCTGGTTTTTAGAGAGGTCCTGCTCTCAGCGTCCTGGGATTAGTAGCCACGTGTCACTTGGGTTTGCAAAATAGCAAAGTGCAAAACTCCGCTCCTTGTCCCGATCTTGCCTGCTTTCTGGCCGCTCACCTTCCGGTGGTTCTCCCTTGTCCCTCGTTTGAGATCCTCCGACGTGACTACTCCCTGCCCTGCCCTCAAGTCCGTGGCCAGGCTCTTGAGTGACACGCAGCCACACAGCACTGTGGGCCTCTCCTGGCACATGCCATGCTCACGGGTCCCTGCTCAGCGTATCCAGTCAGGTAACTTCCCCGCTGAAGCTGCCAGGAAGACAGAGGTGAGTGGGAGGCAGATGCGCCCTCACAGAGCTGACCGTCTAATGTGGAGGACAAGCTCGGATGAATAATGGAATAAAGGACTTCACGTGCCAGGTTGCAATCAGGTTTTGGTAGCAAAAGTTAAAGTTGGAGAGGGAATAGTGAGTGCCGGGGTGAAGGAAGGTCCTGTGCGTGGTGAGAGAGAAGCCAGGGAAAGCCACACTGCAAGGCAGCCCCTGAGGGAAGACAGAGGCGAGGGGGCAGCAGGAACACCAAGGCCAGGAGGCTGATGTTGAACCTCAAAGCAGGAGGCAGTAGACCCGTGCCAAGCGGGAAGGCTGGGTGTTAGGCAGAGGCTGGTTGTGATTACTATGTGACAGCCTTCTGGGGACGTTGACACTGATTCTGAGTGGCAAAGAGGCTCATTTTCTGTGTCTGGTTACATGAGCCCATGTTCTGACAGTGTCTCAGTCCTCTCCTGCTGCCATAACGGGGTCCTTTATAAACCACAGAACTTCGCTTCTCAGAGTTTCAGAGGCTGGATGGCCCAAGAACAAGGTGCTGGCATGTTCAGAGTGGAGAGACCTCTGCTCTGCTTCCTCCAGAGGAGACAAACGCTGAGTCCTCACATGGTCAAAGGGACAGAAGGGAACTCCCTCTCCCCCTCTAATCCCACCTCTGCAGGCTTCATCCTTATGACTCCATCACCTCTTAATACCTCCACATTGGCAATCAAGTTTTGACACATGGATTTAGAAGGCTACATTCAGACCATGGCAGGGAGTAGCTGCCAACACAACTCGATACTCCACACAGAAATTAGGAACCTGTCCAAGGGACCAGAAACTTCAGGAAATGTGAATGGGGACTGGGAAGGATGACTGGCCTGAAGGGGGCTCCAGCAACCTCTGTCATGGGGAATGTGATCCCCAGGCCTGACATCCCAGATCCCTAAGGCCACCGGTGCGCTGTCTCTATGGTCACGCAGCACAGGTTTCTTAAAGGAATCGGGAAGATGGAACCATGCAATGTGACATTTTTGAGAAATATTGTGAGTGGCATCAGGCAGTGCTGCAGAAGAGCCTCACTATCAACCCTCGTCCAGCCTCCGCCTCAGTGGATGCATCAAAAGTTTGAGTGTCCCCTCTCCAAGGTACTATGTCAAACTACCCGTGCTTTGCAACCCGAGGCCTCCACACTTCTGCTTCCAGCAATGGCTGCCTCCCCCAGGGTTAATGAGGCCCTCCTCGCCTCTCCAACCCTTGGCAGGTTTCTCCGACAAGAGCTGCTAATTTAACCGAGCAGCAGTAAACCTATACATTAAATTTCCTTAATTGTCACAAGAAAGGATTGCTATCTTTAAATGCAGATGTAAACAAAAAAGAAGGAACTTTGTTTAAAAATGAGCCAGAGTTAAACAGAAAAGTGGGGAGGATTTTTCTGTTGGCTTTTACTGGGGAATGCTGAATATGCAGTGATTTTTTTTACATTAATAATAATAGGAAACGGTAGATAGTGGCACCTCAGCACAATTCTAATTTAATGAGAAACAATAAAATAGTTTTCCAAAGGGGCCTATTTAGGTCCAAGAAAGGGGGATATTAAAGTTTCAAGATTTATTCTACTTTCGTTAAGGTATGCTGATACACATTTTCTAAGGCTATATTCTACTCACTGATTAGATCTTTCTCTTTATAATTTTCTTACTTGTAAGGGAATTAGATTGGTATTTTCCAGTCCAAATAACTTTTAGACAAAGTATTTAAATGGAATCAATTCATTTCCAGCACAAGGAAGGTTGATCAAAATCCTATATCACTCAGACAGCCCTATGAGGCAAATTTTTAATATATTTAGATATCATTAACTGCAAAACCACAAGAATCAACCATTAAGAAATGGATTTTACAAAAAACAGTGGATACATATAAAACTTCTGGCAAAATACTCTCCTTGAACAATGACTTCTTTATTTTTTTTTAATGTTTTTCATATTAACTCCTCTAGTTAACAAAAACATATGAGATGAAATCATGGTGGTAGCTGAACTTCCCTGGCCCTTTTAAGTGTTAGACACTGGGCTGAGGACGTTATTGCTTAACTGAACCCTAACACTCACTGTGTTAAAATGGGTAGATACCTTCCCAACACCCAGCAAGTTCCCTTACACTCCCACTCTATGGATGAAGAAGCTGACGCTGTGGGATGTTGGTAACCAGGTCACCACCTGGAGAGTCTCTAGGAAGAAGAGCTCTCAGGTTGGCCAGGAGGGAAGGCCCTGCCTATCTCGGGGACTGTTCACAGAACCCACAACAGCTCTTGTGAGGGTGGTGTCTGCGCAGGAAACATTCCCTAGCTGGGCTTTGTTCTAAATTCCATATTCCCACTGTCCTCTCTAGTTCTCCTCCTAAGTGTATAAGAGACAGCGCTGACACCGCACTGCACAGATGGGGAAGAGGGAGGTGCAAGGCACTGTGTGTCCCTGAAGGTGTGTCTCTGAGTGACCGGGGCTGGTTTGACCAAGGGGGTGGAAGCCCAGACCTCATGTCTGCAGCCACTATTGACTCTGGCTGTAATTGAGCCTTGACCAAGCTTGGCACTGAAGGACAGCTCCATGTCCTTCAAATAAGCACATGGGCCAGAGGCCACGAGCTCAGAAGCTTTTAGACTACAGACCAAAAGGCTTCTTTGGAGAACATCCATAAAATGGTGCAGCTTTCTTTGTCCCAGAGAGAGGGAGGAGTTTTGGGGTGCGGTGGTGGCAGAGGAAGATTTCCCACCAAGTCTGGGTTGGATGGCCTTGGAAGACATTGGATTTGAACTAGAAGGGACATCATGTGTGTAGTCATGATGCGAACCCACACTCTTGGCACAGAGGAACCTAGCAGAGTCTGCCTTCCAGAGACAGAATTCTGGTGTGCACGTTGGGAGATGGGGCCATAGGGAGCTCCTGAGAGGTGAGCACAGCCCACAGCCTGTATTCCTCAATGGACTAAAGGCCCACCCTCCATCCCTTGGTTGAAGCACTGGCTCTTTCCCAGCTCTTGCCAAGATGAGAAGTCTGCTCTGCACTCAAGGCCCCCCTTAAAGAGCTCAGTCTAGAGCTGCTCTGGAGGTGTCATTGATGGGGGAGACTGAGTCAGGGACCTCCGTGGAAGGATGAAAATCTGGATGTCTTGCACATAAGGAATGCCATTAAGAAGCAGTGCTGAGAACACAATTCAGAAGTCACCGGACATAAGCTTCAGAAGCTGTACCCTTCCTAGGAAAGATTCCAGGGGTGGGCAGGGGCCAGGAGAGTGGGCAGAAGCCCACATAGATACTCGCTCCTCACTAATCAGTCAGGCACCTTGGCTGATTGAGCAACTACTCAACCTGTCTGAGCATCAGTTTCTTGACCTGTACAATAAAGGTATTTTGGTTTGAATGTCCCCCAGATTCATGTACTAAAACTTAATCCCCCTTCCCATGGGGTCTTACAAGAAGGGATTAAGACACCAGGGTCCCACTCTCACCAATGAATTAGTGCAGTCTTCACAGCGCCATCTTGGAAGCAGAAATCAGGCTCCCACAAGACTGACGGTGTGAGCACCTGGATCTTGAACTTCCTAGGCCCCAGAACAGTGAGAAAATAAATTTCTGTTGTTTGTAAATTACTAGTCTCGAGCATTCTTTATGGCTGTATGAATAGTCTAAGATAAAAAGTACCAGTGTCTCCACTTTGCATGGCTGTTGAGATGTTAACGAAGAAGTAAAGCCTTCCTCCAACTGCATGTCTAGCCAGGAAACACTCAATAGCGTCTACCTATAAATACTATCAATGTTTTCCTTCCTATAAATATGAATAATAATATTCCTATTTTCCTCTTTTAGAGGCTCCTCACAGGTTCCTCACTTACAGGGTAATGAAGGTAGAAGAGAAGAGGAGAGAGAAAGCAACAACAGCAACAGGGAGAACCCCAGGAGGAATCTTTCACTCATCTCCTTGCACTCAGAATGCCCTCGGAGAAAATGCCAGATGGTGGTCCACTTTGGTGGTGGAATGTGAGTCCCTGATCAGAGAAAATGAATAAATGAATAAATGCACTACAATTTAAGACTTAAACACGTTTTATAATCTAACCAACTCTCATCCCTGAGGGGTAAGTGTCAACTTGATATCTAAAAATCCTGAACTAAGTTTCAGAAGCTGGAGATGGTGACTGGTCTTAACCACATGTTCGGCGACATGTTTGAGCGCCACTGCAATCCCTACCCTGTGACATCCTTGCTCCGTGTGCAGCCCATGACATCAGCACATCTCAGCAGGACCAACTGTAAGTAACATTTGCTGGCACTTACCGCATGCCTGACATCCTGCTGATTCGTTCACAGGTAGTTTTGAGAGAATGGAAGTAAAGCAAAACCAAGGCTGTAAATTCAAGTCAGCTATTTCCCTTCTGTCTCTGGGACAACTATATGCGAAGTTCCTCCTGTGGACACTGAAAGACAGCCTCCGGCTAAGGAGACGTGGTGATCACCTGCTTAAACTCCATATGGTTTCCGACCACATTTGTAGTGGAATCTGATTTTCTTAAAATGACCTTCGAGGCCCTGCAGGATTTGGCCCTCACCTCTCCTGTTTTTAGTTTCTAAACTCCAGTTACCTAGAAACTCTTCCCGGGGCAAACCTATGGAATCTGTTTTCACTTCAGGACCTCTGTAGTTACAACATGTCCCCCTTTACCTGTACGATGCCCCCCAGAGCTTCCTTCTCATGGCTGGGTATTTAACATTCACTTGGCATTCACCCACCCAAATGTCACTGCCTCAGTCCCTGACTAAGCCTTTCCTGAAAGCAATGTGGCACACTCCCAAAGGTGGGCTGGAGCTGCCCTGTACTGTGTACACTCCTTTCCAACTCCTAATGACACTGGTGGCTCAAAGTCAGCCATGGCCCGAGTATTTACACCAAAGAAATGGGCAAAACCAAAGCAGGGCTCTCCCCTGACACCAAGAGCTGGTCGTTGCCCGATTGCCAGCACACCATGATTCTCCTCTGTTCTCCACCTGTCGCGGTCCAACATGGGGTTTTTCTCTTTTCTTCAATGCACCTATCATTCTGAAACCACTTTCCCTGTGTGCTGCTTACATTTTTATTAACTCTTCTTATTAGTATGTCATCTAAAGAGGGAAAGGGCATTATCCAAAGTGTTCATTACTCTATCCCTAATACTCTGAAGCATGTGTAGAAGAATTTAAAGAATCCTTAATGAAAGAATTAATTAATTTAATGCACTTTCTTTATGTTATTTACCCCACTCTATTTAAGATTTTGAATTTCCTAATGGAGGTCTTTCATGGTTACGCTATTTTCCAATTAGAATTTTCTAGTAGCTGTAGCTTCGAGAACTATCAAAATTGACAGTGCATGTATGCCTTACCAGTCACCAATTAAGACCTGGAATGATGATTTAAAACGTCATTTACCAGTTTCCCTCCTCCATAATATCTGTTTGGAAATTGTGAAGAGTTCACCCTTGTCTCTCTTCATTGTAGAGTTCTATGTAGGAAAATGTCTACCTCCTGAAGGGCACTCACTATATAATCCCTTTGTTAGGATAACACGACCATCTGGCCCCATCCATCTTGCTGCAATTTGATCCTGGGTTAATTGCCCCCTGTCAGTAGCCATGATTGACACTGTATGTTTTCTCTCTTCACTAAAACTAGTTCATTATGGAGATAGCTTTTGGAAGACTTAAATCCTTGAAGACCTTTCACAGCAGCCTGAATGGGACTAAGGACTTTTGTGAGGGCTTTCCTGGTGGCCCAAAGGATCAGTATACCACCAAAAGTAAGATGAGAGAGGAGAAGTTGGCTACAATAGGAAAGAAGAGATCAATCCTGTGGAAGGTTGACAAGCTACATCTAATGGACAAAAGAGAGAAGAGCAATTAAACAATCATTTTGATTGATTATCCAAGCATGCTTAATCATGTCAATGGGGAACACTACTTAACTCAAGTATGACAATCTGAACTGTTTAGATATGGGGTCCCAAACACAAATGCCAGCAAGATCTAAGTAAGTAACTAATGAGACAAAATGAAATGGGGGAGAGAAAACTATTGCAAAACGAAGGCCCTGCAGTTCCCTTTAAAAAGGACAATATGTACCCAACTCCAGTCAATTTTAACACCCCACCTGAAAAAAAAGAAAAAGAAAAAGAAAGCAAATGGAACCAGTGGAATATGGAATCATGAATGGACATTGTCTATCACCTCCCAACATACATTCTTCCTTTCTTTTTTTTATTTATTACCCTCTTCCTCTACTTGATTCAAGAAAAGTTGATCTTATTTCCATTATTTTCTCTTTATTGGTCTCAACCAATTAGGATAACTCTGTTCCACTTGTCAGTGGTCAGTAGAAGAATGGGCATGTGACCCAATTCTAGTCAATGGGACCCAAAAAAAAGCCTCCTCGGATGCCTGGACTCCTAAAGAAACAAACAAGAAGAGTCAGTATTTCTTTCTCTGAACAGGGTTGTGTCCAGTTGTGATCTGGAAACTGCTGCCACCATCTTGTTATCCAGGACAGAGAGGACAGCAGAGCCCCGAGCATCTGGAGAAAGGGAAGCAGATCCTTCCCTATAACACGACACCTGAAACCATCGCCTTCCAGACTTTATGCTGTATGACATAATGAAGTTTCTTATTGATTAAGTCAGTCTATTTGTTAATTGCAGACAAAAGTATTCCAAGAGGTCCATCAATTTTTTAAGAGAAGACATCATATTACAAGAGACATCTTATTGCAAAATTGCAATCACTCATTTTTAGCACTGTGGGAAAGCAGCATTGCTCAAAACAAACAAACTTCGGTGAACAGGGATGAGTGGAGGTGTTTTAGTCATATTTTTGTTGCTGTGATCAAAATATTTGACATAAAGAACTTAGGAAAGTTTATTTTGGTACACAGTTTCAGAGGTTTCAGTTCATGGTCAGCTGAACCCACGGCTCTGGGCCTGAGGTGAAGCAAAACATCATGGCAGAAGGGTGCTTTGGAGGAAAGCTGCTCAGCTTATGGCAGCCAGGAAGCTGAAAGAAAGAAGAAGAGTTGAGGGACAAGATATGGTCCCCAAGGGCATGCCTCCAGGGACCTACTTCCCCAGACCATGTCCCACCTTCCTATGAATTTCCACCTTCTCCAAGGAGTTAACTCAACTATCAAAGGATTAACTCACGGATGAAGTCAGAGCCCTCATGATGCAATCACTTCCTAAAAGCCCCACCTCCACACATCGGTGCACTGGAGACAAAGTCCCCAACATATAAGATTTGGGGGGGACATTCCAGATCCAAACCGGAACAGGAAAGAAGCATTTTTTTTTTAACTCATTACCTAGCTTGCCACCCTAATTCCCAGTTCACAGTGAAAACTATCCCAAATAGCATATTGTGCAGGAAGGTCCAAGTTCCTGGAACTTTACAAGTAATTCCATCATTAATCAAGAGAACATTCTGCCCCACCTGACTTTCAGAGCTTCATTTTCTACACAATTTAGGTGGAATGTCAATATCCAAACACAACATAGTGTGGGACTCAGCAAAAGAGACATGGGCTGATGGAGAGAGGAACTTCAAGAAATGAAAGATTTGTTAATTAAATTTCTTTGCCATAAAAGGTCATGAAAATGAGTAAAATACTTAACTTATTAAAGTCCAGCAAAACCAATAAGCTTGAATCACTCTGTATATTATCATGGTTATTTCTCTTCCAGCTTCACTCATACCTAACCTCTCTCACAAAATACTTCTTATCTTCCTTGCCCATCCTCATTTTACCTAGAGTTTACTTAAGGCCCATTTCAAATCCCACCTCTTCCACAAAGCTGCTTCTAACTGGGATTTCTCAAGCTTTGTGTGTGGTTGACACACCAATGTGCAGGGTCACCTGGGGCCATCTGTTTGTTGAACAGTAGAGTTCTAACTTAACTCCAGGACCAGTTTTTCAGGGTCTGGACTTAGGAAACTGAAAACTGTTTACTCCTGAAGTGAATCTTCTGCACATTATAGTTGGGAAGCATTGTTCCAAAGTATTCACAAATTCATCATTGACCATGGGATTTTGAAGTTATCTGGGTTTATTTTCACAGAATTCTTTCCAAGGAGGTCATATCATCTCAACTATATTATAAGCTCTAACAGTGTGGTACTCAGCAAGAGGCACGGGGCTGAGGGAGAGAAGACCTATATAGAAAGTGTATCTCTGTTGTTCACATTATAATGCAACTACATTACTAGGAAATTGCTATAACTTGGGTCTTAAGTGTCTCCCAAAGGTCCATGTGTTGTTGAAGACTTGGTTCCCAGCCTATAGTGCTACTGGGAGATGAGGGAACCTCCAGGAGGCAGGGCCTAGTGGAAGGAAGTTAGGCCACTGGGGGTGCACCCTTGAAGGAAATAGCAAGACTACAGTTTCTAAGGGCATGCTCCCAGATACCTACTTCCTCAAACCATGTCCCACCTACCTACAAGTTTTTACCTCCTCCCAGTAGTCAATTCAGTTAGCAATGGAGTAACCCACTGATGAGGTCTGCTTCCTGGCTGCCATGAGGTGAGAAGGCCTCCTCCACCATGTGCTCCCGCCATGATGCACTGTACTGCCACACTCAAAAGCAACAGGGACAAGTCTGAACCTATAAGCCAAAATAAACCCTTCTGGCTTTTAAGTTGATTACTCAAGTGTTTTCTCACAATAACAGAAAGCTAACTAAAACAGTTATACTTTCATACCAAATTTATCCTCTCTGAGCTGCAGTTTCCTTATCCACAAAATGCAGATATATAGATCCTGCTCGAGGGGTTGTTTTGAGGAGTAAAGGAGAGAATAAAGAATTAAAACATACTGCATCTTATCTATATACCAAGACACAATTTTAAGTCTTCAACATTTTATTCCATCTTCAAAACAACCAAAGGGAAGTGGGTTCACCCTCTTCCTGCCAAGATGGAAGCCAAGCCCAGAGAGGCTGGGAGATCAGGGAAAGCCCACACAGTTCAGAAGGGAGGATCCCAATTTCAAAGCCACATTCCTCTAACCTGAAGTCCATGCCTTTACTCACAAGACCTTGGAAGCTGGAGGAAAAGTGCTTCACACTTCTTATAACAAGAACAATCACGGTTGGAATTGGCCTGAAGTTCAGGCCTGAGTCCCTCCTCAGCGGACACTGAGACCTTGTAGAAGGAAATCAAAGAAGCAACAGTTCTAGTTGGAATGGAAGCAGAGGCTGGAGTTGGAACAACAGCCTGGGTTGAGAAACACTTGACATGGTTGTTTATCCATGGCCATGTTCTCAGCCTGGCTGCCTAGAAGACTCACCTGCAAGGTTGTTTTCAAACTGAATACTCAGGCCCCAGCCTTGGAGGATTGGATCTTACTAATCTGGGGACTTTACAAAATCTGCACCTAAGCAGAGAAACTCAGCTGGCAACAGGCTTGGCCTCCTGGTTCTAACCCCTTTGCAAACTGCCCCAAGGCCTCTGCCCACCCTGTCTCATCACTGATGCCCCCAGCCTGGTGCCTGGTGTATCACACGCACTGCAGAAATAGCTGTGGAGAAAATAAGTAAGTGAATTTTGAAATTTACTAAAGTACCTCATTTAGCTTATTTTCTTTCCCCCAATTACTGTCTCCATCAATTTTAATGATCAATAGATTTTCTGCCTCACTCTAGAAGTCTAAACAGGCAGGAAAACTGAAACTCCCTTATCTAACCAGGTCCAGAGCAATGGTAACTCACAAAAATGTTACAGGTTTTAGGGCTCACTAACTCGCCCCTAACAGTGCACTGTGCTGGAAGGCCATTCTCCACGTGTCCCAGGATTCTGCTTGTCCTGAGAGCAGAGGCCCTAACAGCTTTTGTTCTAGACTGCAATGTCTCCCTCTGGGGCAGAGGAGAGACTGGCTTCCTGGTAGGAATAACAAAGATGAAATCTCCCTCCAGGACAAAGATGGAACAAGTGTGCTTGCAGATTCTTAGTAAAGATGAAGTTTCCTGAACTCAAGATTCTTCAACTGTGCCACAAGCCCACTGTGTGCAGCATCTACCTGGCTTGTTCCACCTTGGGGACCAAGACAAACCTATGTAAACACAAAGTTCACACTGCTTGTTGCAATGTATGCAATAAACTCTTGAGTCTCTGATCCAGGAGTCTCATGTCCTCAACAGCCTGCATCCAAAGCATTGTGACAGGCTAAGTTTTATTTATTTTTTTGTTGTTGTTTTCTGTTTGTTTTTGGTTTTGTTTTTTTATGTGATGCTGGAGATAGAACCCACGGCCTCATGTGTGTTAGGCAAGTGCTCTACCACTGAGCCACAACCCCAAGCTCACCTGATAGTTTGTAAGCAGGGTGAAAAATCTCAGATCCTTCACAGTTCTTGAGAAACTCTAATATCAAGATTTTGCTCTTGATATTGGGGCTTGAGGTCCCACAATGAATTACCAAACCTCTTTATTCTCATGAAATAGAGCTGGAGCAGTAACACACTGATTGAAATCACCAGGTTACAGCTGTCTTTCCCACTAGGCTCAAAGTTGCTTGAAAACAGCAACCAAATGCTACTTCTTAAGAGCTGATGCTAGTAAAATGAAGTCCTTTGTGCATGACCTTCTTATCCTCACCTCCCTGCCTGTCTCATCACCTCGTTCCTACACTCTCCACCTAGCTGCCTCTTAGCCTCAGAGCTTTGCCCTTCTCTTCCTTAAGCCCAGAATGCTCTTCCTTCTGGTACTTCCATGATTCCCTTCTGCATATTGTTAGGGCCTCTGATCCTGTGCTATTGTGATTTATCTCTCTCTCTCACACACACACACACACACACACACACACACACGATCATCCTGTTCCAGACACAGAGCTTCTAAAACCCTTGGAGTTTCTGAATGAAGCCTGTCTTTTGCATGATAGAGATGACTCATGACTGGTACCCAGTGGTGGCTTCATGGAGGTTGTTCACAAATAGAGGCACAAGTGGAAGGTCTGGACTTTCAGCCCCTTCCTTACCTCCTTGGAGGGAAGAGGGCTGAACATGGAGTTGATCACCAATGTCTGATGTTAAATCAAGCAGGCCCACATAATGAGGCCTTTCTAAGACCCCAAAGGGCAGGGCTCAGAGCTACCAGAGAGCTGAACGCAGGGAGGTCCCTGGAGGGTGACACACCTGGAGAAGACATGGAGGCTCCACACCCCTTCCCACGTACCTTGTCCTATACAGCACTTCCTCTGGCCCCTCATCGGTATCCTTTGTAATATCCTTTATAACAAATGGGGAAACATGAGTTAAGTGTCTGAGTTCTGAAGAGATGCTTTAGCAGATTATTTGAACCCAAGGAGGGGTTCATGGGAACCCTTGATTTTATAGCCAGTCAGTCAGGTGACAATCTACTACTTGCAACCCGTGCCTGTGTTGGAGGCTCACAGGAGGAGGCAGTCTTGTGGAATTGAGCCCCTGAAGCCCCAAGATACCTCTGGGTAGATGGTATCAGAATGGAATCATGAGACACCCAGCCGGTGTCCACTAGAAAATTGCTTGCTGTGTGGCGTATTGAATTCCTATGATATTTTGTTGCCAAAACACATCCATATTAAACACAAGTTCAACATCCTCATACCAGAAGCAGGGCTCGGTCACCTTAATGTGTGCCCAGTTCCACACTGCACCCAAATGGCTCCAGGCACAGAGGGAACCTGGAGGCAACTTCCCCACCCAGCAGACGGGCTCCTGCTTTCTCATTGCAGCCTTTAAATGGACCATCCTGGCCTTTGCCTTCAGACTAAACGTGACCCTCACTCTGTCCCTTTATGAATGCAGCTTGCTGCTCCCACTACCCCCTAGCTGCCTGACCTGATGATGGAGAACTGCTGTCCTGGCTCATTGCTCCCTCCATGACCACAATCTGAAAGAAAAAAAGCTTTGCATTTGTTTCCTGTTGTGGTGGTGCACTGAATTTGTGTTTCCATCAGAACCAGGGCTGTGCCCCAGGGTTAGCTTCCCCAGGGAGAGGATGAAGTCAGGCTTCTGGGACCTGAGCAATGGCCAGGCAGCCATGAGCATCTACCTGTGACAATGATTTTCCATGCAAAGGAAAGACAAGTCATGGGTCAGACAAGTTGGCATCAGGCCATCTGCCAGGTAAAGGTATCTCATGACTATAAACATGGCCAGCTCCCCTCGAGTTCCCCTTGGGGAGGGCTGCTAGCTGCAGTGGTACCAGAATTCCAATTCAGCTAGGAGGTCTCCAAGCAATGGTGGAAACCCACACATCTGGTGTCAGACATGTTAAGTGGCGTGTGATGGGGGAACACAGCTCCCACTACCATCTCAGCTCCACGAGGGGCTTGGTCTCCTGTTGTGTCCTCAGGGCTGAGCACAGTTTTAATAACAGTCTCTGACACAAAAAAGGCACTCGATAAGTATTTACTGAATCCACAGATGAGTTAAAGAATTAAAGCCCGTAGGTAGCACAGCACCTTGCACAGAGACTGTGGCTGGGAACCACAGCAGCCATGAATGGAACCATGGTGGACCATTGACTATAACATCCAGTACATGAACTGTCACATTTCTTTATGTTGTAAGATCAAGTTTAGTCTGCTGCAAGCTCCTTCTGTTGAGCTGGTGAGAAATTCCATCTTGGCCACTCAGAGGGAATCCCCAAACCTCCCTGTGACCCCAGGAGGGACGCAGGTCAAAACATTCAGAGAAAGGATCTTCAGTTTCCAGGACACAGCCTCCATAGCTGAGGCATGCCGAGCCCTCCTCCTCTCAAGAACAATGGATGTCTGTGCAGACATCCCTGTAAGGGCCAGTTGCCACTCTGCAAGGGAGGGAGCAGACCCATCCCACCAGCAAAGGTGCTGAAGGGCTCCCCTTCCCTGCGCCAAGGTCACTCTGTTCCATCCACTTCCACCTCCACCTCCCAGAAGTGCTCCCTCCTCTCTCACTCCCCACCAGCACAGTACCCTTCAAACGACTTTCAATTTTCCAAATTTTAAGCTTGGAAAATTTTGCCTTTGGCCCTACTACACACAAGCTGCTACAAAATGCTAAATGAGGCATTTAAACAGACTTGTTGAAATTCAACCAGGCAAATTCTAAGCCTCGGTTCCCTTTTTGCACGGGAGGGGAAATAAATCAGTAAGAACAAAATACACCACGGCGCCCAATAAATTACCTGCCACGTTAGAATTAGTCTTGTGTGTGTGTGTGTCCCAGCATTTACCACAGCGCCTGGACCCCAGGTATTGGATAAAGGCTGTAGAATTCATGGCGCAAGGAGTAACATGAGTTCACCTGAAGTGAATTTACCTATACCGATGGCCCCCGGAGTGGACAATCCTAGAGACGGTTTACACCCAGATCCTCTCTCCAGTCCTCATCCCTCTGTCAGGCTCCAGGCAGCTGGCCTCCTGCTCCTGGTGGAGATGCTTCCTGGGACGCTCCAGCAGAGCATCTCAGGGAGGGCACAGAGAGACCAAGGTAGGAATTCTCCGCAGGCCTGGTCAATTGTTATGGTGTCACCATGCTGCCTGTGTGCCTGGTTTCAGTTAGTGCCTATTACAGACTCACTGTGTCCCCCAGATTCATGAGTTGAGTTCTCACCCCAACATGATGCTATTAAGGGCAGGGCCTTTGGAGACCATTAGGTCTTAAAGGTGGAGGCCTCATTCACAGGACTAGTGACTATGAGAAGACAGAGTTAATTAGCTGTCTTTCTCAAGATCAAGAGATAATTGGGTCCCTTTCTGTCATGTGAGTATACAAGAAGAAGTTGGCAATCTCTAACCAAGGTGGCCCTCAACAGAACTTGACCATTCTGATCTTAGACTTCCAGCCTCCCAACTGGAAAAAGTAAATCTCCATTGTTGAGATATCCAGTCCATGGTGCTTGGTCATAGCAGTCCGAATGGACTAAGCCAGCATTCGCTCAGAGAAGTGGAACCTCTGTGTGTGAGGGATACAGAGCTGAAGGCAGGACAGATTCCCTGCCATAATGGGTCTTAAGTCTAGGAGAGAGACTTAGAATAATGTCATCTGCTCCCCACAGCCTCATGGAACAGACACATAAAACTGTGATGTTAATTAAGTTTCCAGAATCTTCTGAAGAAATGTTAATGGCGACTTATAAAACACAGTTATTAGGATACTGCCTCCCCAAAGATACAGTTTACTTTGTCTCTTTTAAGAATACCCCCCCAAATAAAAGGGGAATTATAATGAACACATGACCATCAATGACTCTGAATCCGGCTCTTCATATAAAATATCTTAACTAATCATCGCATAATGCCATAAGATGAGTGAGCACGAATCATTTCCATCCCTAAGTAAACGGGGAGAATGAGGCTGCGGGGAGAAAGGTGCCCAGCCCCAGACGCATGCCTAACAAGGGAAAGAGGGGATCTCTATTTTGGTCTTGGCTTTATAGGTGCCGGGAATGGCGCCCCATGCTCAGTTTTGGTAAATGTTACAACAAATCTAACAATGGTAGGTTCCATGACTACCCCTTCTTTTGTGCAAGAGGAACCTCCGTGTAGAGAGGACCCAAAGGTGTTGAGCGGAAGAGTCACACTGAGTCCAGCTCAGCCTGATCCCCAATTGCTCTCTCCTCCTGGGAGACCACAGAACTCACAAACACAATGGGCAGGGCATTGTCAAGGCCGTTTCAATCCTGAATCTCCCCCTCCATAAATACAGCCAGATCTACACATCTGTAGACAGAGACCCCCGTATCCATTACTTTCTATTCAACACACAACACAGATACTCCATCTGAGGCTTCAAGCTGCTCCCCTTCCAGGTTTGAATTATTCGCCTCTCCCAACCTCCATTAACCAAGTTTGGGGAGACGAGCTAGCTGCCACACACGTCTGGCTGAGAATAAAGTCTCTTTATTACTATTATTATTCCCCTAATGGTCTGTGCAGAATCGTCATAACTTTTTAGTCCTTCATAAAATTCCGTTGATAAACATTTGACAACTTGTTACGATTTTAAAACTTTCATTGCTGTATTTGCGCCGGGACCGCTGGAACCCCGCAATGTGACACCGAGGCAGCCGGGTAGCTTTCTCTGATGCCATAAGGAATTCTGCAGCCTCTCTCGCCACCTGATTTATGACATGTGCGCTGATGAACGATCAGGATTCACTATCTGCCGTTATAAGAAACATGTCAGCCGATTCATAATTTTCAAGAAAGCTGGTTTTAACAGCCCTATTAGTTTTACAATTCCGACTTTGGTAAGCTTCCATTTGTTGTGTTTAAGTTATTTGCTCCGAGGATTTTGAGTGCTCTTACTGGGGTCTTAAGGTCTCCTTTTCCAAACAGACTTTGCAGAGAGAGATGATGGTGGTGCTGAGGGTTCAGTTAAGATCAACTCCGCCCATGGAGGGGAGAGGGCGACGTCCATTCCAGCTGAAAATACGCAGGGCCTCCCCACCCGCTCTGTTTGTTAAAAACGTACCTAACAAGCCAGAGGTCTCAGTGTGTGCTCTCCAGGCCACACCGTAGTTGTCAGATTGCTAAACCAGATCCCGTTTCCAAACTTCACAAAATCCATCGTGGCTAAACTGTTCAAATGAGTCAGACTTACAGAGTCAAAAGGCACCTGAATTCTGGGCCACGTCTGTTCAAATGCAGAGGCTGAAAAATAGGTTTTGATATGCGTCAAAATATGTGTTAATATATGCACCGTTCTTAGTCATTCATGACATGAAATGAATGATTTTTAAGCATTTAGGTGCAGGAGTCAGCAAACCACAGAACTTAGACCAAATTCAGCCCTCAGCCTGGGTGTGTATGGCCCGTAAGCTAAGAATGGTTTTTACAGGTTTCTAATCAGAAGAGCAACAGCACTTCCAACATGTGGAAACTATAGGAAATTCACATTTGCAGTACCTGTAAATAAAGTTTTATTGGCACACAGCCACACTCATTCTCTGACATTTCACCCGCGGCTGCTTTCACACTCTGGGTCAGAGTTCAGTGGGGTCCACAGAGCCAAAGGGCCTGCAGAGTCTGCAATCCTAATATCCGGCCGTGGTCTAGTACATGCCTGGTACTGGAGATGGAAAAAAGAAAGGAAAAGAAACTGTTGGGTGTGGGAGAGAAACAGAAAAGCCCTGCCCTTCCGCAGGTCAGCAGCAACTAGGTCAAACCTTTACCAGGGCCAGGAGAACAGGAATCAGGGCAAGCGGGAGGGGCTGCTGTCACAGAGGCTGGCTAAGCAGTGCTCCTGGTCCTTGGGCACAGGGCTCAGGGAAAGAGAGAAGGAGCCCTGTGGGTGGTCCAGAGGAGGGCAGACGAGGAAGAAAGCAAATGCAAAGGCCCTGGGAGACCTGAGTAGCTAGACAAGAATGAGAAGCGACTGGGGGATGGGGAGCTGGGGGCAGAGCACACAGGCCGTGGCGGGTTTGCCATTCTCTCTGGGGGAGGAGGGAAGCATTCGAGAAGTAAGAGGAGGTGTGAGAATACACAGTGGCAGGGCCAGGCCTGGAGGGGACAGACTGTGAAGAGGCCAATTTCACGATTCAGGTGACATGGACAAGGACCATGACAGTGAGGGATGCTGGAGGACAGTGTCCAGAAAGGGGAAGAGAAGAAGAAACAGGTGCTGTTGAGGACCTGGAGATGGCACGTACCTCTTGAACGCCTCACATGTTTCCCTGAGTGAAAATGGAGTAGGACTTGCCACAAAGCAGGAAGGCTAATGTGGTGATAGTACCAAGTCCTTTAAAAGATGCATCCAGTTCTTCCAGGAATTCATCCCAAGGTCACAGGAAGATCGCATGCAGTATGATTCACCATACTGCTTAGAAGAGCCAAAACATGGGAAAACCAAACACCTGTCCATGGGGGATGGCTTCATGGCATACGATGCGCCTATCAACAGGAAGAGAGGAAGGAGAGAGCGGAAGGGTCTGGAAGTTTCTCTGACAGGGAAGACGAAGACCAGGTGTAACGAGTAAGAGAAGGAAAGATCAGAGGCTACTTCTGAAACTTCAGAAGCGGGTTGTCCTGACACTGAGAACACCCAGCGCAGATTCTTAGGGATGAGTTGGGGCAGGAGCAGCGCCCCCAGGAGCTGAAACTCTGGAACTGCTCAGGGGACTGTGAGGGCGCCTGCCCCCGCTCCCTGCTAACCTCACAGCCTGCTTTACAGTATGACCCCTCCTTTGCTGCCCCTGAAAGGAAGCAAAACAAACTGTGTGATTTTTTTTAAAATCATAAACCTCCAACTTCAACAAAAATGATGTCATTTTAATAATTCTATATGCATTTTAGTACATCTTGGGCATAAATGCATTATAAGAACTAATAAAATAGACTGATGGTCATATTTACATGGAAAATTCCATGAATACAATAACTTAAAATACAGATTGATAGAGTGTGTTGAATAGGTGGCTCACATGTCACAGTGGCACTGAGATCAGGGGCATGATGGGAAATAAATAACTCTTGGTATATTTCCAAATAAAATAAAGTAGAATTCTTTATTCTACTTGAATGCACAGAGTGCATTCAAGTTGCACAAAGAACACTTTGTTTTACTTAAAAAATGGAATTTGGTTCTAGGTCCAGATAGGTACAATCAGGTTTTTGAGCTACCTGACTGACAGGAAGCTGTGTGGGCTGGGCGGTGGAACAATCCATCCTTGTGCTGGGCTCTCTCCCACATGGCAAGGTGCTGAGTCACCCTGGCCCTCGCTCACTCACAGAGTCTCGTCAACAGAGATGTCAGAATCTCTGTTCTGATGAGTGTTATCAGACTTGGAGGGAGAAAGAATGTTGAGACCCCAGAGCCAAAGTCTTCATGAATGTGGAGGTGACCAGCAGGAAGGTGGATAACCACAGAGGAGGGACCCACATCGCGCTAGCAAATGTTCAATAACTGACTGATTAGTCACATCAGCCAACTTCCATCAGGCAAATACTCCCCCCATGACCAGTTTCAAACTACCAGCCTGATGTCACTGGATGTTCCCAGTTGGGAAAGGCTGTGCTTAGATGACTCTCCAGAGCCTCACAGGCCAGCGCCTGCAAGCCAGTGGGGTGGGTGGAGGGTGGTCCAGGTGAACGACATGAACCTCAAATGAATAAGGAAGGCGTGCCTGCCGGACTGAGTGAGATATCCCAACCCCTCTTCCCCACCCAGAAGGGCCTGGGCAACGCAGGGATGATGACCTTCCCTGGAGCAAGTGGTGACCTCAGGGACTCAGCTGAGGCAGGGAGAGAAGAAAGCATCCTTAAAAGTGGACAAGGACTCAGCAGAGCTTCTTGACCAGGAAACAGCATCCTATAAGGGAAAACAGGAATGATCTGGAAAGGAAGGAGCAGAGGGAGGCTGGGTAAGGAAATCTGCAGCATCGAACACATTCTGGGTGTGACCGAGGGTGACAGAGACTCTCCCCACTCCAAACCAAAGATGACAGCCATAGAGGAGGCAGGATCTCAGTAAATTCATCTCGCACACAGTCATCAAATTATTATAATTTAGCCTCAGCAACTACAGTAGCTGCTCAGAAAACACATTACTACAGTAGAGAGCTGTGAAATATTTTGCCCAGACAGCAAATGTGGCAAATTTTGCCACTTCATTGATTTTGTGAAACTGAAAGATCTCCCCCTTTGTCTTGTATAGTTTCACTAATTGCATCATTAGCAGAAGGCCATTTGACCAACGTGGAGAAGGGAAAAACTACTTTTTCCATATTTTAAGTGGAAATGCAAGATAATATAGAAAAATGTTCATGCCTATGAGTTGCAGAACCCATAGGAGATAAGATAGTCAAGTGATTCAGAGACATCAGCTTAAAAAAATCAAAAGAATTGACTTCTTTCGTGTATAATTGGCATGTTTGTATGAGCAATCTCAGTTTCTCAATCTTCATAATGTGGACATTCTGATGAGGACAGAAAGGCAGGATGAATGCAGAAGCCTTGGCACCGGAAGAAAGGTCTGAAGGGAGGAAGCTGGGCCTGAGGGAACAAGCACTGTGTAAGGGGGAGTGGGGACCTGGGACCATCCCCACACACAGATGGTCTCTTAACGCAGGTAGGGTCTGCTGACAGTGGATGGCATGTGTGGGGTGGGGGCCCTGAGCACACTGACAGATGTTAATGACCTTGACAGAGGGACACTCACAGTTAATGCACTGTGTGAGTACCTGGAACTTCAGACTGTCACACACATGGGATGAGGAGGAGAATATCTGGAAAAAAGAAATCCCGCCTGGAAAAACTTATGCCTGTGGTTACAATGGAAAGTACTTATGGGTCCACTGATCTCTGTCCCAGTTAGGGCCAACAGCGTCACCCGGCTTCTGGCGATGTGGCTCACCCACTGCCAGCCCACCCTGGCCAAGTTGTAAATGGGGACGCAGCCATGGGGTGCCTTGGTGGGCCCTTAGCAAGAAGGCACTTGAAGTGGAATCTTAAGTCTCTAAAGTCAGACCTGGCTTGAACTCCAGCACCGGCACCACCTCACAGAGCACAGGGTGATAAAGCTTTCTGTGCCTCACTTTTCCTCATCTGTAAAATGGAATTAAATAGCACCCGGTCCCTGTTAGACAGGTGTTGAGTGGTTTTCACAGCGACTGGCTCTATTACCTCTGCAGCCAATGTTGAGAGCTAACAGTGACGACATGGGATCGGCACAGATTCCCGTGCCACGGACAGATCAAGTCTACAGAAACAGCCACGGAGCACAGGAAACAGGTTCACAGATCAGAGGCCTACAGTCCACTCTAAGGGCTTATTGACTCAGGTTAACTTTGTGCCTGGAGTCAATTCATTCATAAAATATAAAGTGAGTATTGCTCTCCAGGTGGTGACCTTGGTGCTGGGGATACAGCAGCAAATGAAGGAGACACAAATCTTTGTCATCATGCAGCTTACATTTCAATGGAGAGAGAGCAACAAGAAATAAAAATAAATAGTATAATAAAGACAGCGGTTTTCAGAGTGTGGTCTGCAGATCAGCAGCGTCAGCATCCCCTGGTGTAATGGTGATCTCACGTGCCAACCACTGGGCTAAGGGATCCTCGGCAGGAAGACATTATTTCTGGGAGTGTCTGTGAGGATGTTCCCAGAAGAGACTGGCATCTGAATCAGGAGGCTGGGTAGAGAAGCTTTATCCTCGCCAGTGTGGGTGGCCATCCCCCAGTCTGCTGAGGCCCCAAATGGAATGAAAAGGTGGCGAAAGAGCCCATCTGCTCTCTCTCTCTCTCCTTGAGCTTGGACTTCCACCTTCACTGCCCTCGGAAGGCTCTTGGGTCATCAGCTCCAGGACTTATAATCAGTCCCCCACCCTGCTCTCAGGCTTCCAGCCTTGAGCTGAGAGTTCCACCATCAGCCCCGCTGGTCCTCAGGCCTGTGCCCTGGAATACACTGCCTCCCCAGCTCTCCTGGGTCTCCTGCGTGCAGCCAGCAGGTCACGGGAGGAGCCAATTCCCACAAGGCCCTCACGTATCTACGTATTTCCTCTTTCTCTGGGGAACCCTGACTAGCATACCTGGGAATTCTTCAGAATTGCCAACCCTTGTTCCCCGCAAGTCCTAGAGAATCAGAAACCTGGAGGGGAGGGGTCCTAGACATGAATGGTCATCAAGCCCTCCAGGTGATTGTGCACCAAAGTTGGAACTCACGGAGAATCTGCATTTCTAAGAAGCCTCTCGTGCTACTAACAACACTGGCATGGAGACCACACATTTAGACCTACAGATAATAATAAATGCTGGGTGGGGGAATAAATCTGGCCTGAGGGTCTTAAGCAACTTAGAATCAGACCCTAGGATGAAAAAAAAAAAAATTTTGGCATCCATAGGATTAACCACTGAGCTACATCCCCAGCCCGTTTTATTTTTTATTTTGAGACAGGGTCTCCCTAAGTTCCTTAGACCCTCACTAAGTTGCTGAGGCTGGCTTTGAGCTTGCAATCCTGCCTCAGCCTCCTGAGTAGCTGGGATTATAGGCATGCACCACCCGCAGGCTCACGTGAAAATTGTTATGCGAGTAATTTTCTTGGGGGGCGATCCCAGGAGGCTCAAGTGAGTGAGTGAGAGAGAAATAACACCATTGTCGAGAGCTGCATCACCTAAAAGTTTAGCACTTACATACCTCGCCCATGGCAGGAGTGAGTATTAAACACATGATAACCACACTGTCATTAAAATAAAACAGACATGCTGACTGATTACCCTTCACCAATGAAATGTCACTCAGGACTATGCAATTGTTATTTGGAGATCTTTAAAACTCCATACGATCTTCAAGAAGGAAATACATTAATATATAAAAGTATACAATTATGCACTCACTCAACAAATAGTCAATGAGTTTTCCTCAGTGCTAGGCCCTGTCCAAGGTTCTAAGTTGAGAAAATAAGATGCAGTCTCAAGGAGACAAAGCAAGCCTCACACAGTGGAATCAGCTGCATGCAGGGGCTGTCAAGTTCCCAAATTCAACCTCGCCTGCCAGAGAGGCTTCCTGGAGGAAGTGGCTCACAGCTGCATCTGCACTTCCCGCCTGAGCACTGTTGACATTTTAGGCCAGATCACTCTTTGGAATGGAGGGTCCTGAACACCAAGAGGCTCTTTAGCAGCACCCCTGACTGTACACACTAGAAAACAATAGCTCCCTCCACTCTGTTGTGACAGCCGAAAAATGTTCTCAGAAATTGCTAGATGTATCATTAGGGACAAAAGCATCCCTTGCTGAAAACTTCAGGTCTAGAAGGTCAGTGGGAGTGGGGAAGAAAACGAGGTTTCCAGAAATTCAAGAGGCAGCAAAGACACCAGGAGCAATTCCAAAATTGCATTCACCCAGCAAGTCACCCCACAAGGAAGAGCACTCCCTTCACTGTTGGGGGCAACAAAGATGCAGGACCAAATCTTGGCCCAGCTGCGGTTGCATGGCAACTGTAAACCATCTCAGGCGCCAAGGCGATTGGTGCACTGATGAGTCAAGTCTGGCTCAACCACACCACAGTAGACCAGAGGTGGCTGCAGCCACACTCCGATCTCATGTTCTAAAAGAGCAGAGGAGGAAGTTCCCCCAAAGGGAATTTAGTAGAAAATGCAAAGGAGAATCTCTGTTCCCCTTTAAGAGGCAGGAGCATTTCTAGCTGACGGCACAGCCACATGAGTCTGTGTTCCCTAGTCTTGCAAATGGTTGTCCAGGGCCACATGGGTAAGAGATGTGTAACTGGAAGAATGTGCAACTGGTATGTTTTGTCCTGAAAAGGATGGCCCTGCTGTCCCCTCTCCTCTTCCCCTGGCTGGGATACAGACCTAATGGCAGCCATCCTGGATCATAAGGACAAAGCAGCACCATTGTGTTAGAAAATGGGATAGCTGGACCCAGGGTTCCTAGCAGATTCGCAGGGCAGGGTTACCTCCTCAGTTTGGATCCTTATTTCTGTGAGACCAAACTAAAATCCCATTGTGCATTTGCTACCACTTGGGGGATCTGTGCAAACAGACCATAATCCTAATTTATTCAGCGTCTCAAGGGGGAATGGAGGGTGGCAAGGGAAAACCAAGGCTGATTGCTGTCTTCAGCATGTGAGGGGCGGTGAGTACTGGAGCCCCCGCTCAGGGTTTTCACAAGCGCTTCCCCGTTCTGCTAGAGCTCCCTTCTACCTGAGATCTATTGCATTGATTTGTTCAAACAAAGCTTGGAGACTCTTTCATTTGCAAATGTAACCAACCTTGCTTAATCTTGCCATTACATCTTCACTAGTGAACTCATCGGAGGCCTTCCTGGAGGCCTTCTGAGATCCAAAAGGAGTCACCAAATCATTGAGCTAAGTGGGGCTGACGCAGCTGGAGCGGAGCCCAAGATCCTGCACGAGGGCAGATTACAAATCCAACCATCGCATCGTCTCCAAAGGATGTCACTGTAAGAGTCAGGGTTCCTGCTACTTTCACAAGAAGTAAGAACACCCACAGGCCGCAAACCCATGTACGGGCTTTGTACCATGTGTGAGGGGCACAGGTGTCCTCAAGCCCAGAGTGAAATATTATCTGTGTGGTCGCTAGAGCTAGAAAGCTGCCCTCTGCCATTAACATCATCCCAGGTGTTCCCTTATGAGCAGGGAAGCTTCCACTCACTTCTAATGTTACAACTTTTAATTATATATCACGTAAAATGTTATAGCATCAATGATAACAGCTGACCTTAACTCACTGCCCAGTATGTGCCTTCAATCCATTCTTCTACGGTATTCTCAAACCACTTCGTCAGCTGGGTCATGTACCCCATACTGTGAATAAGAAGACTGACCCATGAGGAAGACTGAGCCGGCCAGGGTCATTCGGTCCAGAAATCCAATCCAGGCATCACACTCTAGAGCCTGCATCCCTAAACGTTATTCCACTTGCTTTTAACCACCAAGGTAGGCATGGAGATGGGCTGTCCAGAGCCACCTTCAAGGAAGGACTTGCTGGCCAGCTGCTGGTGTGGTCAGCAGAGCCAAGGCCATGCCTTTCCCATGGCAGTTGAGTGGGGGCACCAAACCCTACTATTTGGGGCCCACAAGGACTCTGAGGGGCAATGCTTGTGCCAGAACACCCTGCTGTGTTGGCAGAGGACTGGAGACTACAGCTTTCTCCTCTGCCAATCTTCCTTCCTCACTCACCCCCGGCAAGTAGAGATTCCAATCTCAGTGTCCTAAACTTGATCTCAGTGCCATCCTCGGGAGACTGTCATCAGTGTCACCAATTCTCGCAGCAGACATGTCTACTGAAGAATGAATAAATACATGGAGACATGCTAAAGACACTCGTTAAACTCTGGGTTTCATCTAATATTCCACTTGACAAAGGAATGGCTTTCTAAACCCAGTCCTAGGAAAGAACACAGACAAGGCGCCTGCCCTTGAGGTGCTGATGGCAACTGGGGGCTCAGGTCAGTGATCCTCAGTTTGAGCTGCTCCTTAAGATCCCCTAGGCATTTGTTTGTGGTTTTGCTTGTTTTAACCACACTCAGAAGCCACTAGAATTCAGTTGCATAAGAACAAAGAGAAGGCTGAGAACCTTGGGGGTAGGTTGATATAGAGGCACCACAGGGACAACGGGTGAATGCATTCCTGGGCCTTAACTCATGGCCTGACAGCGATGCCCAACACAGGAACTTGACTTGGTAGCAGTAGAAATGCAAACAGGTCAAAGTTACCAGGTCAGGATTTCTCCAGCTTTTGCACACAGGTGAGTTACCTGGAACTCTGGCCAAAATGCAGATTCTGATTCAATGGGACAGCGTGCTGCTGCTGGTACCAGACCATAATACTTTCAGAAGATACAAGAAAGTGTCTGAGATAAACAGGAGAATATGCATGGCATTTGGGGGCACAATTTGCAAATGATTGCAATTATTTGATGGCTGTAGATGATAGACACAGGCCCTGCAGGTCATATTATCTGTTTTAAAGAAACTACTGAACACTGCTCCATTGCTGTTTTTCCTTAAAGGATGAGTCACTGGCAGAAGAAAACAACATATAAGCACCTAACCATTTCTCTGTGTGCCATTTAAAAAATCAAATGAAGCTTTGTCTTATTTATTTTTTTGCATTTAGATGCTAATAATAAAGCACGTGTGTGCCTGTGTGTGCCTGTGTGTGTGTGTGTGTGTGCCCAGCCTTCCCAGTGTATCAAGACTTTTCTGAAACAGTCATCTTCACGGCAACTTTGACAATACACTTTCATGTGGTTGCTTGGGATGAAATTCGCTCAGCCATTAAAAGGTGGGAAAGTGTCCTGCTGCTGCGTGTATGAGAGAAGGCCAGTGTTTTGTCATGTGTCACCTGCCCATCAGTTGAGGCAGAGAAAGCGATTGCTACATGATGGGGTCGGTACGAAGCCCTCCAAACCTTAATTATCAGACTGCCCCCCAGTTTCCCTGGGCTTGTCGTTGTTCCTGACAGGCTCAGAGGCAGACGAAAAGACAAACAGCACATCACCAACTGGTTAATTAGCAGCAAGCACAAAGCAACCCAAATTACAAGCCCAAGAAAATATGACACAGAGCTGCTTTTCATATGTTGGGATTCAGCAACACATGCCAGGGGAAATGGCAAGCTTTTCCTATTCCAGAAGGCATCTTCCTTGCTGCCTTGGGTCACTTCACAAATCAGGAACCAAGGCCTGTTACTAAGGACCTGCGTGCCTGGTCCCGAGGCTACAAAAACCTGGCTGACGCGTTCCTCCTTCCCATGTGCATTGTCTGAGCTTCTGACTATATTCAGGCACTGAGCTAGATTCCGAGTTCATGGCTATAAAAAATAAAGACTCGCTCCGACTCATGCTACCATGTGGATGAACCTCCAGGACAAGATGCTAAGTGAAATAAGCCATCACAAGTGGACCAAGATTATGTGATTCCATTTGCAGGAGGCAGGCAAACTCATAAGACAGAACGGCGGGCACCGGGGCTGAGGGAGAGGGCACAGGGAGTGAGTGTTTACTGGCCACAGAGCTTCTGTTAGGGCGGATGAGAAAGTCCTGGAGATGCTCGACAGTGTGAGGTACTTGATGCTGCTAAAACGCGCACCGGAACAGAATTAAAAGGCCACATGTTCTGCTTTGACTATCTCACCACACTCTAAAACTCTGTAAAGAAATCACAGGTATGATTCCTGCCCTCAGAGAAGTTACAATCTGGTGGAACTACAGACTTGAATAAACCAAGAATCAATCTATAACCATGCAGAGTGCAATTACCATGAAGGAGGAGGACAGGGGCCGCTCACTGGGATCAATGTGACTCATCTGAGTACAAAACTCATCAGCACGGTGTTGGCTCCTTGGAAGCATGCCTCGTTTTACAAAGGGTGCCTTTAAATACAGAACCCTCAAGTATGTTGGAGGTTTTTCAGATAAATCATTTACTAGGTTACAGGGTGGTGCCAACTGAATATCAATCAGAAATTACAATGAACATAGTGATAATTACAACAAAAACTAATGGAAAAAATGATCTAACTCATAAAAGTTTACTACACCCCATCTTACACACACATCTACCTATAAAACCATACGATGAAAGAATCCACACAATGCTGCATGCTTTGCATATTTAATAGGTGCAGTTATTACTCGTGAGCGTAATGTTCCATATTTCCTTGTCCACTCTCCCTGCTCCTGCTGACTGACTATGGATATTTTTCAAGAAACAAAAACAGCATGTCGCTTCGATATTCATTGCTATTGTGCAAAGGGTTTAAACTTTTGTGCCTTTGTTTAAAAAAAAAACTTTAGCAAAAGCTTCTCATTAAAATGTAGAGAAGATAAGCATCCAAAATTTAACTTGGAACTTGCATCGAAAAGAAAAAACCTACACAAAGCTTTTGGATTGAACACTGTGCTTTTATCCCCTGACAACGTGGCAAACTTTCAGGCTTTCTTGGAGGAGTTCCCAACTCCTTAAACACCTGAAGTGTTTCCTGCATGTTGGATTGGTTGGCAGGAAGGGTGTAAGAGAAGAGAAAATACCAGAATCGGGAGAGAAAGAGAGAGGATATCTTTTAGATTAACCCACCAAATAATCACATCCTTTAACAGTGACTTTATCTGGTCTAAAGCAAAGAAAATACTGCCAGGATAATTAACAATTCTGATTTTTAAAAAAGTCGAAGTTGATTATCTAAAGGGCAGGCTGCTCTTTAAATTAAAGATGATATCGGAGGCATTTACAGCGATGTGTGTTATGGCCACAAATATTACACATAAACACATCGGTCAGGAGTCCACTCCCAGTTTGTCTACAGGGGTCAGCAAGGTGAAATAGTTGAGTGGAGTGAGCTGGCTAAGGTCGGAGGTCAGCAGAGACCGCTTGCTGTAAACAACGTGGGCAGATGTGGCCCCATTTTGACAGCTTTCAAATTTCAGAAGAAGCCATGAATTCTGACTTTCACATAGAATCTCCAGATTCAATGGAACGGGAGATTTTACAAGATCTGTCTGCAGGCTGAGTTTACTAGCTTATACTGATTTTGACCTATGTCCTAGTTATCCTTGTTCCCAAACATTGTGGTCAAAGAACATTTGGGAACCCTCCGCTGGGCATAGAATTTCATAACCCTGGCCCTGGATGCCCTGGGTGAAGTCAAAGAACAGCCCTCCAGGCCAGAGGCGCGTGGGCCGTGGCTTGGTGCTTGGCAGGAAGCCGCCCAGCCCCACCTCTGCACCCCGGGCAGGAGGGTAGATGCTCCCAGTTGTGCCCGCCCTCCCCCCATTTCCTCCCACTCTCTACCCCTCCACAGCCCAGCAGTAGGGAAGTTGTCCTGGGTTTGCTGGTTTTCTCTATGAAGACTTGGGTTCATGGAGGTAGAAGAGAATTCTTTCTTTTAAACCTCTCAAGTTCTCTTTGGCCAAAGAAACAAAGATATTCCCTCTAGCCAGTTCTTGTCCCAGTTTCAAGGAGGTAGATTTTGTTTTTCACCAAAGAACTACCTAGTGAAGGAGGGACAGGGAGGAGAGATTTGCTCACTTCAGACATGCTCCTCAAATACAATGGGAACAAAAACAAAGGTTTTCCAGGGAGAGCCCGATCTTCCAGGCTCCATCACCAGATTCGCAGATTGGCAGGACTCAGCGAGAATCTTCCCTTCAGATAGCTTTATTTGACTAGCACAGGTGTGTCTTCCTTTTGAAATACTTTTAATTTTCCCCTTGGGGAGCCACAGTCCCCAGTTTGGCCAAATGCCCCCCCATTGTCTCAGGCCCCCAGAGGCACACATTCACCTCACCTACCTGGCCACTGCAGGAATTCAAACTTGCTACCTCTGAATGAGAGAAAAAGAGGTCCTGTCGGCTCTGCTGTTGAAATGTGCAGTGAATCCGACCCCTTCTCACCATCTCCCCTGCCACAGGCTGATCTCAGCCACACGACACCTGGCCGAAATCTGGCCACTCCCGATTTCCTGCCTCTGCCCTCTGTTGGGTCTTACCTACCCAGTGTCCAGATTCATCATACAAACCAAACCTATATTCTATCCCTCTTTTCTCCACCACCTTCAGGTGACTCATGGCAAAATAAGAGCCACGGTTCTTACCACAGGTCTCCCTTCTCTCCCTGTCCTCTCACTCCACCCACACCGACCTCCCTGCTCCTCCAACATGGCAGGCACACACCCACTTTGGAATGTGTTCATTTGCGACTTGTTCTTCCTGGACGGCTCTTCATGAAGAACCTTGGGATTGTGTCCCTCAGTTCTCTACTCAAACATTCCCTCATCAATTAATTATTTTCTGAAAAATCCTCAAAGAGCAACTCCAGCCCACCACCACCCCTTGTACCTTCTTTACCCTTGTTCTTGCCCCGTAGAATTTTCCAGTCTGTCAAACTGTATCATCAGTTATTTTCTGATTCCTTCTACTGGAGATAAGCGCCATGCAGATAAGAATTTTGTTTTGTCTTCCACTTGATCGTCAGCTCCTAAAAACTGCCAGGTTTTATATACAAGCACACGCATACACATATGTATATATATGTACACATGTGTATATGCGTGTGTATATAAATAAAATAAATGTTGGAATATTATTTATTAGAATAAACATTGGAATAAGACAAATCTACATTTAAATTCTACATGTGACACTCACTAGCTGTGTGACCTTGGGCAAGTGACACTACCTCTCTGAAGTCCCATTTAGTCACCTGCTAACAATGGGCCTGGAAAAGGCCTTGGCAAGGAGGAGAGGTAGATATCTTCAGAGTCCACATCTCTGCATGGCAGCTGTCATTGTCACAAGTGCTGCTTACTTGCCAACTCTCTGACGGCCTTGCTCATCCTGCTCTGGCCACGATGGCCGACCACAGAAAGCTCACTTCCACGGCCTTTACACCTGCTGCCCCACTTAGTGGGACACTGGCCCCAGGTCTCTGTACCAGGCACTTGTCAGCACTCAAGCTCCAGCTGCGAAGGGATTTCCTTGGGAAGACACCCCAATACACACCATGGCCCCACGGTCACACTCCGTCCTGTCCTGGGTTCATTTCTTCCACTGGCTGGCTTCTTGCTCACCTGCTAGGTTGCCTCTGCCCTAACTCAGTGACAAACCCCAGGAGTGACTGCAAACCTGGCATGTAATACACACTCCACAGGTATTTCCTGCATAAGCAGAGGACACCGTAAAGGAAATGCGCATGGTGAATAATGTATATGTATAAAGTTTCAGAATTGCTTCTGTGGAGTCCTGGTACCACATGGGTTGAGAATCCAGTGATCCTCTAAGAAGGTAACACTGCTGCAGGGTCCTGCCTTCAAGGCGCCTGGAGTATTTTATTTTTAAGAAGACAATAGCATGAGAGTATAGTTTAAAATACATACTAAAATACAAAATCATCAGTCTTACCCAAATGGCACCAAATACACTCCAAAGCAAGGAACCTTTGGCCAGAATCACAACTCCACTACTTACAAACTGAACACGGGCATTACAAAGAGTTAGCAAAGAAAACCTGCCTGCTTCATGTTAGAGCAGAGGCATTTAAAGACGAAGAGCTGAAAATAATTATGGCTGGGTAATTCAGGGCCAGCTCATCTTCATTTCAATCCCAAATGGAGACAGTTTTGCCCTTTGGGCGCAGAGACTGAAATGCCTCCTCCCTTCTGGGATTCAAAACAGAAATGAAAAACATCTTTCTAAAAAAGGTCAAAATTCAGGTTGGGGAGATTTGCTGGTGCAACTAGGAACCAGACATCAAAAAATAAAAATACTGCCCTGGTTTCTGTAATTGCTTGACACACCTGTAAGCGTCCAAAACACGGACTAACCAACTGGGTGAGAATGTAAAAGTTTGGGGACAGGACACAGCTGAATTTCATCTCCCAGGATTCAGAGAAATCTCTTTGATTTCTGATGTTATTTCAAAAATATTATTTATCATCATCTGGGAGAATGAATATAGAGACCTCAGTGTGTGGTGCTGTGGGTCAGGGGTACGAGCTTATAGAAGATGCTAATGGAAGTGCCTAGGATCCTGTCTTTATGCTTGTTCAAATTAAGACAGATATTAAAGTGAACTTCCCATCCAGAACAATCAGTGAAAATTCATTTCTTTCCATTCCTTTAGTGTTTCCTATAATTCACTCTGATCGCAGTGTATAGGCAGCGAGAAATGCCTGTAAAAAGGGCTTTTAAACTCTTAGTTGTTTGCAGAATATTAGTAACACTATAAAAAGTTCATGTTAATTAATGCTGCATTTTAATAGATTTCCTGGAAGTTTGTAACTGTGCACTATAAAGGCTTTCAAGATAATGTATTATACAGTGGGTATCATAAACTCCAAAGCAGTTCAAATATTCCTTTTATGTCTCAATAACTTTCCCCCAAAAGTTACAGTATTTAAAAGATTCAAATGCAGAAATAAAAAGAAAAAATTTTCCCCACCAGGGGATATTTTAAATTTTTATATCTCTCATCATGATCAATCTTACTTCTCGGCAGCATGGTACTTATGCTTGCTTGTAAGCCAAAAGCCATCTGCACATCCCGTCAGTTATACTGGGATACACTGGCCACTGTGGGTGCAGGGCTGGGCTTACAGAGGGCGGCAGTTCAGATAACTCAAAGCCCATATTCCTCTGGACCAAGCCCTTCTGTACATGAATGTCCCTCATCAGTGTTTATCTCTCTAAGTTTAGGCAGAAAAAAAACTCATTTACAATTTTAAAAAAAGCCCTGTTTCACATTCATCAAGCAGACCAAAGGGAGAGTTTGATGGTAAGAGTTTCAAGAGACATCAGATCCGGATTAGATCTCCACACTGGGGTTTAGGATGTTAAACATGAACAAACCCCCAAATGCAAGATCTCCTTGGATTTTTCGGAAAAAAAAAAAAAAATGTTTGCTTTCTACTCCATTCTGAGGCTTTTGAAAATGCCATTCCAATCTGAATCAGTTTCTTACAAAGGCAAACAATCAAGATTTCCTCATGACTTTAAAGAAAGAAACCAGGACCACCAAACAGAATTTTTTTTTTTTTTTTTTTTTTTTTTTTTTTTTAGTGCAAATGAATTAAATGGTGACCCCAAGTGGGAGAACTTGAAGACCAGAGTGGTGAAATTAATTACACAAACAAGGTTCTATTTCTGACTCTCCATGCAGCCCGTGAATCATAAACATGGCTGCCCATAAATCCAGTTGGCCTCTCTGAAAAATATACAATACTAATGCAGACACAAATATCTCACCTTCCTCCTGCCAAGTTACACAGCCGGCGTTACGAGTGCTTTCTTCCAGCCCAGGCCTCTGAAGCCGTGTATCTCTTACTTTCTCCACTCCCTAAGTCCCAGGTATGAGGCATTTGTCATCTGGGCTCTGTATCCGACAGCATCTGCATTGTATTAGGCTTAATCTCAACTCCAGAAAGGAATACATTTCCTGAACTTCTGAGCACTATTATGATTTTTCCATCAAAATTCTAAGCCCTCACAGTGACCTTAATGGAGGACTCTCACTAGAATCTCAAAATGATGAAAATACATATGTGTGTGCGCACGCGCATACTGACTCTGCTAGTTAGCAGAGCCCAAAAGTGAACAATTCAAGGTTGCTAATACTTAGGAGAGCTAACAACGGCCCAGTAACTCATCTGAGAAGGTTAATCATCAGTCGCAGGGTGAACAACCATCCCAATCTGCCCAGGACCAAAGGATTTCTGGGGCATGAGATTTTCAGTGCTAACGTTGGTAGAGTCCTGGGCAAATGGAAATGGTTGGTCCCTAAAAGCTACACAATAATTAGCAATAGAGCTTTTCAAAAGTGAAAAACTCCAAGTTATCCAAGAATCTATGACCCTACCAGGAAAGAAAAATATCTTTGCTATTGTTAGTCCTCTATTGTGACGCATCCCGGAAGGGATGTCTCCACCACAAACCATTCCAACCACTCAGGATGTGCTCTCTGCCGTGCTTCTGGCCCTCTCTCCACCTCTCTTTCATACACACACACACACACACACAAAGTCCAATTTTGCAAATACCATTCTAAATCCATACCTTAGAGACTTCACTTAAATGTTTGCCAATAAGAATCTTCTCCCTGGTCCCTCTCTGCACCACCACCCGTCCCCCAACATGTAAATACAATTAGTTGATTGAAAGCACATTTCACGTTTTGCCTCTTTCCTGAGCGTCCTAGTTCCAGGGTCCACACAGCATGAGTCATTCATGCCTGGTCCTCAAGGAAGAACCAAAAGATGGAAGGAACACAGCCCGAGGAAAAAGTCTATAAAGATTCCTCGCTTTCCTAATCCCTTCTCTCTAATGTTTCTTTGTAAATTTGTCAGATGGGAATGAAATTGCCTCATAACTCTCCAGACGTGAAGAGCATCTCTGAAGAAAATTACGTACTTGTCAAAGCAAGGGGGAATTTATGTTGGTGTTCCCGCGATGTGATTCCATCCCGTCTACCTCCTCTGTGCACATCAGAGCAACCAGAGAGACAAAAAACAACTCGTTTATGGATATTTTTTTCACTCTGGTGCATTTTTTGCTTCTATTTTCCCCTTTTGTTTTCTTATCCCCCCTCCTTCCATCTCTGTTTATTGCCAGCGACGGTGAACTTCCACACTACAATGCTGCCAGGATAGTGGCAATGATTTCTACCCGTGGAAGGCCGTCGCAACGAGCACAAAGATGATTTCCCCACGGACGGTGCTGGAAGGTGTGGGTCACATTTTCGAGTCTATCCGACACCGGCCAGGAGCAATTTGGGTACAAAAGTCTTGTGAATGTCCCTTGCAGGCAGAGGCATGCTTCCCGAAATGAAATTCTTTCCCCCGGATTGCACATTATGACTTGTACTTGGTTTTTTGAATTTAAAAGCTGCAGAGCCTGGCGCACTGGATCCTCTGCTGTAAATGATACGGTGAGAGCACCCGCGAATCTGGAGGCAGACTACCTGGGTGCAGGGCCCAGCTCTGGGACTCACGGCCAGCTAAACGTTCATCTTCTCTGCAGGTCGTGTTTCTCCTTTGCTCAGTAGGCACGCCCACCTCGTAGGCCCGCCCACCTCGTAGGCCCGCCCACCTCGAAGGCCTGCCCACCTCGAAGGCCCGCCCACCTCGAAGGCCCGCCCACCTCGAAGGTCCATCCTGGGGACTAACCGAGAGCTTCCCAGCTTGAAGCTGCTTAGTGCTGCAGTTGGGGGCGCTGATTCTCAAGTCGGCCTCCTGGTCCAGAGCCTCTGCTTCCCGGCCAGGTGGCCATGGCAAGTGAATCAGCCTCTCTGTTGCCTCGGTTTCCTTTCCTGCCTGACGAGTAGGGAGGAAATCTGTGGGGTTGTTAGGAGGATCACAGGGAGTCGACAAAGCAGAGAGGAGTCCGCTCAGCATTTTGTAGCTGTTTGTTACTTCCATGTAACATATGCCAAGCATCTGGCACAAAGTATCTGTTCAATAAATATTTTCCTTGTCCTTCTCTCCATAAGTTCCTTCCTTGAAAGCCTGCTTCACCAGCCACGTTTCCTCGACACCCCGCAGGAGGCCCGTCCCACCACAGGTGTTCAGGAAACGAGGAATTAATTAATGGCCAGATGCCTGGTTGGTGATGGCGTTCTATGTATTTGGTTCATTTCCCCATTGCTTTGCAGTGCTCTTTAAATATTAAAGAGAACGGGAAGAAAATGTTCTTCTTTTAACATTCAAGCTCACCAAAAATGGTTCAATGGAAATTTAAATAGAAGGCATGAGGTAAAGGGCAGCCCCAAAATGACAGAGTATCTTCAAACAAGCCAGCACGCCACAAGGCCATCCTAAGTGGTATTTTGAGTCTTTCTGGAAACCGATTCTCACTAAAAGAAAAATAAGACACACGCAGCACAGATGGGCCAAGATGGATGGGTAAGATTCCTGAGGGTTCCTTGAGGACACGTGAGGGGGAATCGGGGCATTTACAGGAACGTCAGCCCTGTAGGTAACGTCAAAGGAGCCCCAGAGCTGACATTCTGAGCTATAGAACTTCTCCAGGAATGACCTCACTCCACGGGAGAGAAGGCAGGCGTAGGAGTCCCCTTATTTGTGGTTTCACGTTCCTTACTCTCAGTTACCCAAGGTCAACTGCAGTCAGAAAGGTATTACATGGAAAGTGCCAGAAATAATTCATAAGTCTGAGCTGTGCACTGTTCTGAGTCACATCATGAAGTCCTGCTCTGTTCTGGACTGCGGCCCTATCCAGCAGCCAGATGCAGTGGCCTAATCTCTATCACAATGCGTATGTCCTCACGTGGGCATTGTGCTATCTCATCATTCAAGAAGGAGGGGTGAGTACACCACCAGGCATTTGGAGAGAGACCACATTCACATAACTTTTATTGAATATATTGTTATAACTAGTCTATTTTATTATCAGATATTGGGGTTAATCTCTCACAGTGCCTGATTTTTAAATTAAGCTTTATCATGTGGATATGGAAATAACTTAGCAGATCCAGGGTTTGGCACAATGCAAAGTTCCTAGCCATGACGGCATCTTGGAAGCATCCCTGCTGTCTGCCTTCTCCTCCTCCTCCTCGGAAGTTCTGAAATGGAGCTCAGAGGTTGGAAACAACACCAAAGTTCTCCTACACCTGGAGAGTCTTACAAATAAGTCCTCATTCTTCCACATACTTTAACTAGGCTGCTGTAAACAAGCTCCAACAACCTCAGGGCGCAGTGAGTGTGGTTAAGTGTTTCAGGGACTAGTTCAATGCCATCCGAACACCCGTGTAAGGGGAAACTGGGTCTCCCAAAGATTGGGAGGCAAATGCCATTTTGTTTCCCTTTGGCTAGATCATGTTCTACCATTAAAGTAATTATCAGGCTCAGGGAAGACCTCCCTTCCCCCAAGTCTATTTCCTCTGCCATTCTGATGGGGACATCCATTGTTTATTACGCCCTCCTTTACCAGCCCCCAAATACCATTACAATGTCTGTGCCGTGATATATGTATGGTTGTTACCCTTTTAATGGATAAAAAAAGATTTAAGTACTTCATTCTGTTGCATTTTGACAGCTGTTAGCCATCATTTTTCCATTCACCTGCATTTAGCCACCCCATAAAGGGAGGCAATCTCGGAGGGAACACGAGCAGGGCCCTGCAAGGTGATAATTCTGTATCACTCCGGCCTATAAATACCTGACAAGCGTTGTGCTGAGTCAGCAGTCTGTGACGGAGTGGCAGCCGTGCCCTTTTATCTGTGTGAGTGTCTCACAGCAATTGGACCACCGGCCCCTGCAGTGAAAATCCATAGTATCGATCCGGCCATTTCTCCACTGTAATTCTTTTGTAGGAAATCCCTGATGACAAATTTTATCTGCACCACTTTTTGATCGCTGGTTTGATGTAAAGGATCTCCAAGGGCAGAGTTAAGCGCTGGGCCGTTCCACGTTATCAAGCAGCCGTTTTATTTACTGAAACTACAATCGTGGTCACACACGCGCACACACCGAGAAAGGAAGAGGGGCAGAGAGGACCAGGAGAAAACACCGAGCCCGATAATATTTCAAAGGGAACAGAAGAAAAAAGGAGGGTGGGAAGGAAAGGTCGCATCAGCTACTAGACTCAGACATGGGTTACAAAAGGCTGCGCCACATTTGCAATCACATAAATAGCAGAAATGGTGTTTGGATAACAGAGCTGAGATGATGTAGGGCTGCGTGTTGAAATGGAGTGGGGTCTGCCTCTCTCCCATGCTGCCCCAGCCTTCTCAGCTCCGGGGACATGCCAGGCTGCCTTCCTCCATGTCCCCAATACGTTAGGAGAATCTCTTTATCTGATGGTGCTCATCAGAGATTGGGATCAGGTGGGAATCAGAGACCTAAGCGAACTTCAGTATAATAACCAAACCCCCAAAGAATGAAGGAAAGGTTACATAAGAAGGTATGTCCTTACAGAATTGCTGGCCTGGCTATTTCTGGGCAAAAGTACAAAATGGAGAGAAAGAGAAATGTGGAGTCCAAAGTCTGATGCTTCCCCGGCTGCGGATCCAAGACGAGTCCTATTAACCCAGGGCTGCTTCTGTGAGCTGCGACTTCGTGCCTGCAGCAGCCAGCTTCCTCCACCTCAGCACTGGGGCCTGGAAAACTCTTTGTTGCAGGGACAGTCCTATGTATTCCAGGATTTTAGCAGCATCCCTGGGCTCTCCCACTTAATGCCAACAGCACTCCCATTTCCTAGTCATGACAACCAAAACCATCGCCACACACTTCCACCATCCCCTGGAGCACCAGGCAAAATTGCCCCAGTTGGAAAGCAGTGGTCACTGTAGGGACTGAGGGAGTGGGGACAGGGAGAGACAGCGGGGGAGTGCCAGGTCTGCCCACCGTGGGCTCAGAGTACCATCAACCAAAGAACGACTCAGTGGATTCTTCCATCTCTAGAACTGAGAGCTGGATCCTCTTAGCCCAGAGTCTCCCCACAGAAGAGTTCTCTTTGGTAATAGAATTTGAACCACCTAGTTGGGAGCTCACAGTGAAGTTTCACCTGGCCCTCAAGATGTCTGTGGCCTGGTTGATTTTTGGAGTGATATTTCTAGTACAGGATTCTCATCTGACAGCAGTACCTCTCCCGGTGTGTGACGACGTTTGTGGTTGCTACACTGTGGCTAGGAGATGGGACCTGCTCCTGGTGTCTAGGGGGTGCAGGTCACACTGCTCAACAGCCTGCTGTGCACAGGACAGCCCATGCCAAAGTGTTGGAGCCAAACGTCTGCAGTTCCCGGGGACAAGCCCTCACACTGGCTGGTTGTCTGCTCCCAAGCCCCCCTCCTTCCCCTGGATAGAAGCCACCCAGGGTATTTCCACTGAGCAACCTTGCACTTGGTGTCTAGTTCCTTCTTCCTCAAGCTGGGGCATGAGCAGTCCTTGGCTGGAAAGCCTCTGCACTCCTGGGCAGGGTCTGTCACACTGACTGAGGAGAACACTGCCATCCTCACGTGCTGGCCTAAGAGTGGCCACTTCTGCAGGATGTGCTCAGGCCTGACTCTCCATCTGCTGGGACTCCAGCAGCAGGGAGAATGTGGGGCACTTCCGGGGTGCACTGGGATGCTGTGACTCCACGCCTGAGCTTGGGCTCCTGCTCAGGAAAGCACTCAGCAGTGCTGAGACTCTCAGATGGTTTTTTTCTTGTCCCTGGTTTTATCACATGAAGGCCCCAAAACTCAAGGGAAGTTCATTAAACAGCTTAAAACAGTGAGTGTCTACACATAAGAGCTGCTTATCTCCTAGGACCTTTGTTCGGAATCTGTGCTCTGGATCCTCAGCATGTAGGCCTGAAGAGGTCAAGCAGAGTCATAGGCAAGTGAAGCTGTATGGTGAGGGGAAGGGGCGAGGATGCTAGAAAAAACACAGCATGCCTTGAAGCTGAATTTCAGATAAATAACTTTAAGTGTATATGTCAAAATTTCAGAAAACACTAAGTAAGTTTTTTAGTATAAGTATGTATGAGGATAGCCAATACTGCATGGGCTATACTTATATCTAAAAATTAATTTATTTATCTGAAATTAAAATTTAACTGGGTATTGGGGGTTTTTTTTGTGTGCTAAATCCAATAACCATATTCCCAAAAGATTGGGCAGAACTTATCCCATTCAAAAGGTCATCTGGTCTGCGGATAAAACCAGATGTGACCACTAGGAAAAACAGCTGGCCCCAGGACTTCTAGATATTCTGATTTTGCAGGAGAGAAAATCTGAATTTTTATGTGAAACCTGATGAATTTCACAATGCTAGCAACTAATTTTTTGGAAATCTAACAATGTCCCATGGAACTGAGCAAGCAATTCTGCAGGCTGCCTTCAGCTTGGGCACAGGCCCACAATCTGGCAGTGGAACAGCTAACATGTACACAACCTTTGTGACCAGCCAGACACTGTTCCAAGGCCCTCCATCCCCTGGGAGGCGCAGACCACTATCACCACCATCTGGGAAGATGTCAGGAAAGTGAGGTTCAGAGAGTGAGTACTTGGCAAAGTTCACACAAGCTGGCAAGTGGCACCTTCTCCAGTGTCCATTTTTATACCCATCAAAATGTGCCACCTATCAGAAGGAGGCACCTAACACAGAGCTCCCATAGCGCAAGGTCATCATCGTCATTGTCCTCATTGGTTCTGAGTACCTTCTTCCAGATGTGGCTTTTGTCTTCCCCAGGGAGGGACAGGATCTGGACAGTGCTGTGCTGAGCCACATAGAAGCCCTGGACCAAAGACAAGACCAGTAATCCTCACCCTTAAAAAGTTGATATTTTGTTCATCATGGAGTTTGATTTTTTAGCATGACATTAGTTTTTTTTCTAAAAGTTGCAGTAAACTATTAATATCTTAGTGACTAAGATGTTTCAGTGTCCCCTAAAATAGAGGGTATAAGCAGGTGCTTCATGTACATCACCCACTTATCTCAAAATGTAGCATTTCCACGTTATCTGAGAGCTTTTCCAGTTTCTGAAGTGTCATGAAGGAAATTTTTCATACGCAAAGATGCCCAGTGCCTCTTTATTTAAAACAGGAAAAAACAAGCAACAAACGAAATGTCGAACCAAAGGAAGCTGGTGACGTCATCACAGCATGCCTCGAGGAAGAACAGCCATGCTGGTTGGAGGAGACGTGCAAAGAGGGTTTGAAATGATTCTTACATAATAATGCAAAGTGAAAAAAACAAGAAAATAGAATTCAATTTGCAATATGGTCTAAAATGTGCTTTTAAAAAAAGAAGAAAAAAAAACACTGGAAAAATATATAGCAAAAGGCAATAGCAGCTTTCTCTGAGCATGACTACAGGTGACTATTTCTTCTTTCTTCTGGAAGATTGTGTGGTGCCCCGAAAAATCAAATATGCACTTTGGAATTGGAAACTTTGTGCTTGAATTCTGACTCTGGCAATTCGTTTATCTTTTTTCTGCCTAAAACTAGTTACCTCCAAGATTTGCTGTGAGTCCCTGAGACTGTGTGTATGCAGGGGCCGAGGGCAAGGGTATAGGTATAGTGACACAGTTTTGTATCACTGTGACCAAAATACATAACAAGAACACCTTAGAGGAGGGAAAGTCTACTTTGGCTCATAGTCTCAGAGATTTAGCCCATGGTCAGCTGACCACATTGCTCTAAGCCAGAGGGGAAACAGAACATGGTGGCCAAAGGGTGTGGTGGACTGGATGGAAGCTGTGCCCCTTGTGGCAGGGTCAAGAAGCAGAAAGAGCAAGGGAAGGGGCCTCAGGGAGGATGCACCCTTCCAGGAAGCTGCACTGACCTGCCTCCTCCAGCCACACCCACCTACCCCCAGTGGCCACCCGTCAGCTCATTCCAGCTGGGGAGGAGGCCTCAGCTCACAGTCCACTCACCCACCTCTTAAGAGCCCTGCATTGCCATCGGAGCTTCATATCCACAGCACACAGACACCCAAGGCCAAGAAGAAGGACACCCCATCCAGGGCAGGTTACCAAGCACCACACTTCCTCATTAGTCACCAAATTTTGATTCAAATCACATGTAACCATTATAGTCAGAAGAAATAGATCCTAGGAACATTTCTAGAGCTCTACTCAGCAGGAAGCCCCCTGGTGGATCAGCCATCACTGAGCACTTCTCAGGAAACACATCTGTGAGGAGCAGGCCATCAGGAAGCTGAGGGGAAGAGAGAAGAGCCAGGAGGAGAACATGGGGTGGGGGAGCAAGGACTTCCGGAGCCTAGAGTGGGCCCTCCTCAGCCCCCAGCAGCCCCTCGGGGCCCCAGCCTGTTCAGGAACATGGAGGTGTTTTTCTCCCCCTCCCTTTCTGCTGAACCAGCCTCCTGGTCCAAACTACAACTCCCCTGCTCATCCCAGCCCAGCTGCCCTCTCAGCACCCAGGTCCCTGAGCCCCTGGGGGAGGAAGAAAGACTGAGTGTGTGGAAACAATGTGAGGGGCAATGAGGAGTCTCCAAACAATGCTGTCCCCATTATTCAGAAAGCTTACCCTTTCTGCTCCCAGGCATGGCCCAGGGGTTTCCTGACCAGGGGTCTCAGGCTACAGTCTGAGGACTGTCTAAGATCAAAACAAACGTGCTCACAGCTTGGGTTTCTCAACCTCGGGAATACTGACATTGGGATAATTCTTGATTGCAGAACCAAGATCTGGTGACATTTCTACTTCTCCCCTAGGAGGCAAAGTCACCCCTGTGGAGAGCCCCCGGAACCCTCCAGCTGGCCATGGCCACCATTGCTGACCACAGTCCTCACTGGGCTCTGCCTGACCTGCATCTCTCCATATTTGCTTCCACATCACCTTTTATTTTTAAATACATTTTCCTTTGCTTTTCCTTTGGTTCCTCTTTGAAGAGTAAGAACATGAGACTAGAATTGAAAGAACAAAAAGAGGCCACATTGGGTGACAAGAAGCTGTGAAGGACGAGTGGGGAGGACCAAGTGACACAGGGAAATGAAGATTGATGAGGAACAAGGAACAAGCAGATGGGACACACCCGACCTCAACACACAAGACCCAAACCATCAGAGGAAGAAAACCATCCCAGACAGTCGACTCCGCTCTCTTTAGAATAACTCCCAGATCCTCACATTCAGCTTGGACATTCTTCACGGAGTGATGCACAGCGAGTAAAATGGGGGAACTGGTGTTCAGACCCCACCGTTATGAGGTTTCAGACAATGCTAGAGATCATTCCCTACTCATCCTTCTCTGTGTCACTCACAAATTCATTTCTGCACTCAAAATGGTCTTGCCCGGTTTGGGGGCATCCACAAGGATCCTGTAACGTCAGCGGCTCTCATATTGAAATACTCCACTTTCAGCACCAAGGATCAACTTTTGTATCCAAATGGACAGTGGGAAGCTAAAATCAAGTAGCTCTCCACTCTCTCTGGACCCTGAACTTGCCTTTTAAACCAAAGACTGAGTTCTCTCTAGGGAAGGAGACTTCTTTCAAGGTTAATTTATAGTCTTATTTGTTGGTGTTAGAAGAAAAAATTCTACTAGGAAGACTTCTTTGTTCTAAAGTAGGAGGTGAGTATTTTGTGTATGTAAGTCCTGGTCATTTATTCCTATCTCATGGCTCTTCTCCATTCAAAATAAAGATTGATTTATCTTCTCCCCCCACCCCCGTAGAGGTGTCAGGGTTTCAGCTTTTGAGTTTGAAAGCCCAAGACCCAGAAAAAAAGAAAAGTTTTCTTAAAAAGTTATATTTTTTAAAAAATATGATTTGTTCAAGGGAGTTTTCCCCACACAATAAGAAACTGGAGAAGAAGCAACACAAATAAATTTAGATGCTGGCAGAACTTGTGTCCCTGTGAAAAGTCCCCGGGTGCTAGGACCACATACACAAAGACACTGTCACAAAACTCACTCCCAAGTACTGCCAGGCATTGTCCCTGAATGGAGGGAAATGCTGGGACCTGCCCCTGGGTGGAATCCCAAGAGGTGGCAGGCTTTGCAGACACTCTTTGAATCCAGCCTGGATGAGAGCAATGGACCAGAGCTGGCCAGGAGGTCAGAAGGGCTGTGGAGTCCCCCACACCTGCCTGTCTGTGCCAGGGCCCCAGAGTGCTCCAGGAACAATGCAGATGTGGCCAAGAGACAAGAGGATGAGCAGGCCACTGCACGGAGGAGCCAGGCATGGGGATGGACCCCTAGAGGGCAGTCGCAGTACAGGAAGTGCCATCCCTGTGAACGTGACAGAGATTAGAGCATGTGTTTCCACCCACTGACCCTATAGTCCCCTAAATGCCCCTGGAACAGGCACACATTTCCACGTGCTATGGGCTGAATTACGTTCCCCCAAAATTCCGGTTTGAAATCCTAGCTCCCAGCCCCTCAGAGTGTGACCATATTTAGAGACAGACATATTTTGAACAATGACCAAGGTCAAACAACAGTTTTAATCCACTCTGACTGGTATCCTTATGGGGAAAACAGTTGGTGACACACAGAGAAACCAGGGCTGTCACATATGTGCAGACAGAAGACGGTGTGAAGACATAATAAGAAGCCGAGGGAGAGGGAGTCCTCAGAAGGAACCATACCTGACCACATCCAGCCTCTAGAACTGAGAAAATTGATTCTGCTATTTAAGACCCACAGCCTGTAGCATTTGGTCACAGCAGCCCTAGAAAAATGGATACTGGGAGAAGGGAAGACTCTTAATTGACTGAGAAAAACTGGTGTATTAGTCAGGATGAGCTGGACTTTGCTGTGGTAACAACCAGTACCTGACCTGCCTGGCTAAAAATGAAGGTTTGTTCTTGATTGTGAAAAACCATGAAAAATGATAAGAAACTCTGGGGAGGCTATCTCCTATGTGGTTAAACAGTATTTGAGGCGACTTCAATTTCAAGGCATATTTCTATCAATACATCCTTCCACAACTGAAGGTGGAGGAAGAGAGAACATAGACAATTGCATACCATCTCTTCAATACCTCCACCCAGAAGTGACCCTTGTCCACTCCCATTACATTGGCCTGTGCAAGATGGGGGGAAGTGCCATCGTCCCACACACCCAGAAGAAAAGGGCACAAATTACTACTGGGTAATTGACATAAACATGACATGAATGTATTGACCTAGATTACCCAGAATTAACTGAGAATTAAATAACTGATTTCCCACCTCGTGATGGAATGAGCTCAGAAGAGGAAACACATTTAGTCAAGGAAGTGTAACATAACACTGTTTTCACACCTGAATTTGCCATCTGGGATTTGGGGATTGCTAACACACAAATTTAAGGTCAGGAAAGTTGGATTTCCAGAACTGTAGAATTTCCATCCTGTCTCAGTTATCTATTACCACAATCATTCCATAGAACAACCAACTGCAAAATCTGTGGCTTGACGCAATACTCTCACTTTGACCCCAAGTCTATCTGCTGGCTCCCATATCCTCTGATCAGGTCAGCTCACCTGTGCACCTTGGTCAGCGAGCAAGGTGTCCAGGGCTGGCTGGTCCAGTTCCGCCTCTTAGGAAGCAGGACTCAGTTGCCTTTCATATGGATCCTCACTCTCTTCCTAGCCAGTCCAGGTTTTCGCCGTGGTTGAGAGAAACTGACAGAAATAAAGAGAAAGAGTACCAAGTGACTCAGAAACAGCACCCCATTCCTCCTGTCACCTTCTGTGGGCCAACCTGGGTATATGGGTAGCCAATATTCAGGGTTTAAAAATGACTCCACCTTTTCACAGGAAGAGCTTGCAAGAGAGGGATGGAGAGTCAAGGCCACGCTTACACCCCTACCACACGCAGGCCTGATCCCCAGGCCCATGGCGTCCAGAACACCAGCACACCTCGGCTGCCTACGAGCACCTGCTGAAGAGCAGACGACTCGGGGGTCCCGGGTGGGACCTGAGGATCTGCACTCGGGGCAGCTTCCTGCCGGTGCTGATGCTGCTGGTTGGGAGGTGACAGTCCCACTCCAATAGCCTCCCTTGCAAATGAGGAAAACCAAAGCCATGAAATCACCCTGGCTTCCATCCCTGTCTGGGCTCAAGCCAGGAACAGATCCACAGCTCCGGCAGGGGTTCCTTTCCTTGACGCCTTCCCCTCTCTGCCGGCTGTTACTCTGTCCTCCTTCACCTCTGTCTTGAACGCTGTCATTATTTTTATTATCATCCTTAGAAATGATTAAGAAGATGGAGGCATGACAGAATGTTGGACACCCTGTCCCAGGCATATTAGGGGCACTGGCCCTGCTGGAGAGGCCTGGTCTCAATCACAGCCAGACACAGAATGCCCTGCCTGGGAAGCCCAGGGCATCACGGTTCATGTAAGCAGCTCCTGTCTACCAAGCCACTGATGTACCCCAAGGTCCAGCGTGTCCCCAGGAATCGCACATGACCTCAGGCTCCCGGGTGAGAGCTCACAGGTTCACCTGAACCTTCCCGGGTCTGGACGGGGGCTATTCATTATGTGTTTTGACAGCCGCAAGGGGGACCTCTGAAAGTGACCTGGCATTTCTCCATGTTCCATGCGACACAGCAGGTTGTCCTATTCCCTCCACTAGACGCCTTGTTCTTGAACCACAGTGACCTTACAGAATTCCCCCACTGAGCTGGTTCAATGTCACGTCCTTGGCTTGCCTTGAACAATGTTACAAAGAACTATCCCATGAAAACCGTTCCATTTGTTTCAAATTCAGGCTTATGAAATACTTTTCACCCCAAGAATAGACGACATTTTAATTTCCTAGTGATGAGAATTAGGAAAGTAGCTGTGACATGCCTCCTTTTCTCTCTGGCTACCAGGAAGCTCAGAGACAAATTGGAAGTTCAACTATGGTTGAGCTCAGTGATGGGTTTCCTAAATTCTTTCTCAAGCCTACTTCATTTTGTATATTAATTTTTATTTTCCCCAATTCCAGTCTACACTTACTTATTTTATCATTTCATTTCGTTTGCTGGTTCTTGGATGGTACTACCTCAGATTCTTCTAAGGAGAAAGCAGTTCATCAGGAGAATAAACACATCCTTCATAATCCCAAGACAAATTAGATGTTGATTAGATGCTACCCAGTCATCTAAAGTCCTCGAACTTCTTGGTGTAGGGAAGGGTGACAGAGCATGGGAGGAAAGGAGACACCTCTGCTCCATTTTGGGTAAGAAGAAATGCATCCAAAGAAGACCTCTTCTTCATTTATTTATTTTTTATTTTCTGCAGTCCTGAGAATGAACCCGGCCCTTCACGTGCTTGGCAAGTGCTCGGCAAGTGCTCGACCACTGTGATGTACCCCACCCCAAGGAACTTCATCTTTAAGTCACAGGACTGAGAAAATTTAGAGAAGCAGGAAGTCAGAAATGAGTCCATGCCATTATAACAAAATAAAATAAAAAGAAGATGCACATCCGTGTGACTTGGAATCCCTTTCTCTGCATCACCAAGGGACAAAGACTTCACCTGTGATGCCCCAGCGGGCCACAGTGTAGCCCAGTGGCTCCCCAGAGCCAGGGCCCCACAGCCCTCTGCCTCACCCACACGCCACTGTGGGAGTCCCTGGTCAGAGGAAGAACAAAACGCCCTGGGTAAGAAGCAGGCTGCAGCGCTCAACCACCGGGATGCAGGCTCCAGGAAGAGCTGGCGAGGTCAATGGGGAACAGACTCAGAGGAAAGAAACAGAAAACACCTTTATTCTTACTTTATTTTAACAAAATCCAGATCAAAACAGTGCTTTAGATAATTCCGCATGAAAACGCCTTTTGAGCCCTGGATCCTCTTTGCTAGCTTCCCTGCAGATCAAATCAGGGTCTGCACAGCCGGAAGGTCAAGTGCCCCGACCGCATCGTCTGAACCTCCTCCCTCGCCTCCTGGACCACTTCCGACCTATTCCATTCTAGCCTCACTCTGCCACCTCCCCAGAGATGGGCGGACGATGACCCCGTGGTGACGGGACCGGCCGGGCCGCCTCCCAGGCGATGGGAAGAACCCACACCATGTGCGCGCTGGGATGGGCCACGGGCCTGGGGGAGGAGGCTCGGGGCGTCCCGGATGCTCCTTCCCTGCGATGCTACAATCCCACTGGCTTGCCCAGCTCGCGGGGTCTGGAGCCACAGGCAGACACCCAGTGTCAAGATGTCCCTTCTTCATGTAAAAGTCATGTTTGGAGCATTTTGTCAGGAAATTGTGGAGAGAAGTGCATCTCTCATTACACATGATGGGCAGGGCTGCCGACACTCCTTCCCGCTCACCTTCATCTCTCATTATGGGAAATGTTGCAGCCAGTGTCACTCAGGGACAAGCTGAAAGGTCACTTCTTCAGGGGGGGCAGCTTTGTGATGGGCCAGAAAACTACAACCCCCCAGTGCAAACCCCGGACCTCTCCAGCAGCTGCTCTCTGCTCCCTGCAATGGAGTTGCACTCGGGGAGCAAATGTCCCTTTTTCCTCACTGCTGAGACTCCTCCCTGAGTCCAAGAGCAGGAAACTCAGCCACTGCAGCCCTCACCAGGGGACCCTCCCCAAGCCACACAAGCTCATCCTGGAGAGGGACCTCCTCAGATGTTCCTTCACCCCTTCCCACAGGCCAGAACACACAGCGCCTGCCTCTGAGCTTCTAGACACTGAAGTGTCAATCACACTCATCTAATAAGGCAGTGTGTCATCACGCATGTGTGTGACAGTGGGCGTCAGTATGTCCAGCTGAGACTCACCGCAGTCACCCATCCAATCAACCAAAAAATGAGCATTTACTCAGTGCTGTGTGCTGGGACTTGCCTGCAAGTGAGGACACTGCTGAACGCGCCTTCCAGGAAGTCTACAGCGGGACGCTTGCCCCGTCAGCGGGGAGGAGCACTGAGCCAGGCTCTCTGTTTGATCAAGAATTGCAGTTGTAGGAAGCATTTTAAGAGAGAAAACCAAAATTCTTCAGGGTGTATCACAACAGATCTTGACAAGTCTCAGAATGAGGGAATCTGATGAACAGGTGTGAATGGTCAAGGAAGAGAAAGAATTGGCATATACAAAGGTCCTGAGGCAACAGGAAGTTGGGGCACTTTAAAACCCCAAAGATCAACACTGCCAAACCAAAGAGAAATCAACTCTGGGCGAGGTTATATTTGGGATTTCATTCAAAGAACAACTAGAACTCATAGAAAGATGTGATAACTGATGTGGTGTGATTATTGATACCAAAACCAAATACAGAATTTTCAGTCATCTCTAAAATACAAAGGCCTTCGATCAGCTGTCTGCAGCTTGACTTTTTGCGTGCATCTCTCCACCCTCATTCTAAGCTGCATTACACTGCTCCCTCACTGATCCTTGGACAAGCCAAGCATGCTCCAGCCCCAGGGCCTTTGTACTTGCTCTTTCCAACCCTTTCATCCCTGGGGACTCACATGGCTTCATTCGCCCCCCTCACTTCATCCACATTTCTGCTCATGTCTCCCCTTCAAATTGGTCTTCTCTGAAAAACTGACCCAAAAAAATCACCGTCCCTCTTGATCCTTACCTCACTCCGTGTTCCCAGAGTACGTGCCCCTTCTTGATGGCACAGGACATCTTCACGTGCTTGTTACGAGCCCCGAGCTCGGCAGGAGCAGTCCTGGACCCAGAAGGCACTGGGTGTGGGCGTGCTCAGAAACTAATCAGCAGAGGGCTGGGACGCAGGTCGGTGGCACGGAGCTTGCCTAGCCTATGGCAGCCATCACCAGCACCCCGAAATAAAACCAAAAGACAAAGTTGGAAAAAGTAGATTAGCAGAGTTGGGACTAAGCGGGGGCCCCCTGGGTCCAAGACCTCCTGTCAGGGGCCAATGTGTCGCCGTGGGGTGGAAAGGGCGAGAGAAAGGAAAGTGGTTCCGATAGCACCCTTCGATCATGTTTCAGTCTGTGCCACGGAACGGGCCAGCCGAGGGAGAAAACTAAAAGAAAAAAAAAGTTCCAAATAAGATGGTCAGATTCTTGTCATAGGAGAGTTTGCAACCTTAGAATTTATAATACATCACATCATGTGATAGGAAGCCTGATGGGATGGTGCTTCCACGCGTCATGAAGCTGTTAACTACCAGGCCCCGGGCTGTGATGACACTGACCTTTCCTCTAACCCCTGCAGGGACCATCTGATCTCCATTTTACACAAGAGGAAACTAAGGCCCAGAGATATCATCCCCTGACTAAAGTCACACAGCTAATGAGAGAGAATTTGGAACCAGAATCCACACTTCTAACTACAACTTGCACAGGCCTCCCCAGATCAGCCTCTGGAAGGGACTGTCACCTGTCCATCTGCATGTCTCCCACAGCACCACGTGGCCAGGCTACAGAGTGACCAGGCAGGTCAGCAAACCCTCATGCCTCCCTGCCATCAGCATCAGGCCTGTCTAAGCAGCTTCCAGGGCTTTTCTCTTTCCATCAGTAAGAACGGGAGGCTGGCCTCCTCCAGGCCCTTCCTGTCTTGGCCTGGCACTCAGGACACATGTGCACCACCTCTTAATGTCCCAATGACCCCAACCTCTGAAGGGGTCAAAACTGTTATGACATCAGTGAGGATATTTTTCTTCATATTCAAGGAGCTGGACTTCAGAGGAAATGCTTAAAATGACTTTTAAAGAGAGAAATTATTGACTTACAAAATCAAGACTTCCCAGGTGACAGGGGCTTCCCAAGGGAGGGGTGCAGACCTGCGAGCTCCTGCTAGACCCCCAGCTGCCATCCTCAGTGTGGGTCCCACTGAAGCCACAGGGGCCCCCACCCATTCCCGGTAGGTTCAGCAGAAAGATCATGGATCTTTTGTTTGTTTGTTTTCAAATATGCTAATGAAAATTCCCTGGGACAGGACAGATGGAGCTCAATGATCCAGCCTGGACCCGAGTGATAGGAACACATCACAATAACCCAAGAGAAGCCAGTGTCTAGGGGTAGGTCCCCAGAGCAAGGATGGACTCAATCCCAGGAAAACATGGGGAGTACCAAGGGAAAACAGGCTTGTCCCCAGCTAGAGAGAAGGGAGTACCAGGCAGGTAACACCAACCACTGCTCATTCTATACACAGTGGAGAGACCAGAACTCAGAGAGGCTGAGTGCTCTGCAGAGGTCGCACAGGTCACAGGCTGATATGAAATGGAGCCACCAGAGCTGACTTCCCTCACCTTCTACATATTCGTCTATTCAGGCATTTGTGTCCAGCAGATTCCTGAGAAAGGGGAAAACCTTAGAGATGTAGGAAATTGCTTCAAAACTCAGAGTCACCAAACAGAGCTAGAAGTAATTCTAAATGTTCCCTAGTTTGGGGGTATAATAAGATGAGATGATTAAGGCCCAAGGTATTAAGTACCTTAAATAAGCACAGCCACTTAACCTGAAATCTAAGTTATTTGGGGAAGGTACTAGGGAATGAGATGGATCAGATCATGTTCTGTGCATTCATGAATGTGACATCCTGAATCCCACTACTAGGTACAGGTACAATGCACCAGTAAAAAATAAATGTAGGAAGAAAATTCCAAACCAATATCCCTGATGAACATAGATGCAAAAATTCTAACAAAATTCTGGCAAATCACACACAAAAACATATTAAAAAGATAGTGCACCATGATCAAATGGAGTTCATCCCAGGCATGCAAGGTTGGTTCAACAACTGGAAATCAATAAATGTAATTCACCCCATCAACAGACTTAAAGTTAAGAATCATATGATTATTTCAATAGATGCAGAAAAAGCATTTAATAAAATATGACACCCCTGCATGCTGAAAACACTAGACAAAATAGGGATAGTAGGAACATATCTCAACATTGTAAAGGCTATCTATGCTAAGCCCACAGCCAACATCATTCTAAATGGAGAAAAACTGAAAGCATTCCCTCTAAAAACTGGAACAAGGCAGGTATGCCCTCTTTCACCATTTCTATTCAACATCATCCTTGAAACTCTAGCCAAAGCAATTAGACCAAAGAAATTAAAGGGATATGAATAGAAAAAGAAGAAGTCAAACTATCACTATTTGCTGATGACATGATTCTATAATTAGAGAATCCAAAAAATTCCACCAGAAAACTTCTAGAACTAATAAATGAATTCAGCAAAGTAGCAGGATACAAAATCAACACTCATAAATCTAATGCATTTCTATTCATAAGTGATGAATACTCTGAAAGAGAAATTAGGAGAACTACCCCATTCACAATAGCCTCAAAAAAAAAAAATACTTGGGAATCAATCTAACAAAGAGGTGAAAGACCTCTACAATGAAAACTACGGAACACTAAAGAAAGAAAGAAAACGTTAGAAGATGAAAGATCTCCCATGTTCATGGATAGAATTAATATTGTCCATACTGCTTAAAGCACTATACAGATTCAATGTAATTCCAATTAAAATTCCAATGACTTACCTCATAAAAATATAGAAAGCAATCACGAAATTCATTTGGAAGAATAAGAGACCCAGAATAGCCAAAGGAATCCTTAGCAGGAAGAGTGAAGCAGGAGGTATCACAATACCAGACCTTCAACTATGCTACAGAGCAATAGTAACAAAAACAGCATGGCATTGGCTCCAAAATAAACAGGTAGACCAATGGTACAGAATAGAGGACATAGAGACAAACCCACATAAATACAGATATCTCATACTATACAAAGTTGCCAAAAACATACAATGGAGAAAAGATAGCCTCTTCAACAAATGGTACTGGGAAAACTGGAAATCAATATGCAGTTAAATCAAATTAAACCCTTATCTCTCACCCTGCACAACACTCAACCCAAAATGGATCAAGGACCTAGGAATTAGACCAGAGACCCTGCACTGAATAGAAGAAAAAGTAGGTCCAAATCTGCATCATGTTGGCTTAGGACCAGACTTCCTTAACAAGACTTCTAAAACACAAGAAATAAAAGCAGGAATCAATAAATGGGATAGATTCAAACTAAAAAGCTGTTTTCTCAGCAAAGGAAACAATCAATAATGTGAAGAGAGAGCCTTCAGAGTGGGAGAAAATCTTTGCCACACACACTTCAGATAGAGCACTAATCTCCAAAATTTATAAAGAACTTACCAAATTTTACATCAAAAATACAAAGAACCCAATCAATAAATGGGCTAAAGAACTGGGCAGACATTTCACAGAAGAAGACATACAAGTGATCAACAGATATATGAAAAATGTTCAACATCTCTAGTAATAAGAGAAATGCAAATCAAAACTACCCTAAGATTTCATCTAACTCCAATTAGAATGGCTATTATCAAAAACACAAGCAATAATAGGTGTTGGTGAGGATGTGGGGGAAAAGGTACACTCGTACATTGCTGGTAGGGTTGCAAATTGGTGCAGCCACTCTGCAAAGCAGCATGGAGATTCCTTAGAACCCAGCTATCCCACTCCTTGGTTTATACCCAACAGACTTAAAATCTACATAGTGCAGTGATACAGCTACATCAATGTTTATAGCTGGTCAATTCACAATAGCTAGATTGTGGAACCAACCTAGACGGCCTTCAACAGATGCATGGATAAAGAAAATGTGGTATATATACACAATGGAATATTCAGCCATAAAGAAGAATAAAATTATGGCATGTGCAGGTAAATGAATGGAGTTGGAGAACATCATGCTAAGTGAAATAAGTCAATCCCAAAACACCAAAGGCCGAATGTTTTCTCTGAGAAGTAGATGATGATACACATGGGGGGAGGGTAAGGGAAGAATGTAGGGACGTTGGATTGTGTAGAGGGAAATAGGGGAGAGGAGGAGGGGGGGAAGGAAAGATAATGGAATGAGACAGACATCATTACCCTATGTACATGTATGATGATTACACAAACGGTGTGACTCTACTTCATAGAAATGAAAAGTTGTACCCAATTTGTGTACAATGAATCAAAATAAATAAAGAAATAAATGCAGGGTTTTTTCTGATCACTTGTCCAGCAAATAGCTCCTATCTACCAATATCTGCCCACCACTAGGCTGTGCCAGGAACACCTTAAGGAAAGCACCTTTGTCCTTAGGAAGGTCCCAATCTCATGGGCTAAGCCTTACCCAGTGCTCTGTGAAGACACAGAAGGCACCCTTGAACCATGATGGTTCCAGGCTCATCGGTGATGGTACAAAAGCACACTAACCATTTCATTTGTCGAGAACTTACTCTGAAACACAGTTCTGAGCATATGACGTAAATCCGCAACTTGGTTCCATTGGGACGCCCAGAAAGACCAACACTTTAGCTGAACTTCAGCTGCACAGCTTCTCTGGTTGTGGAATTCAGCATCATGTAAATTAAGGCACTGTCTGGTTGATGTAAGACCAAAGTAATGAAGGATTCAAGGAAAGTGACGCTTTTCTGGTGACACCACCCGAGTGCCAGCATCTGGCTGGAGGCACTGCTCTGCGACACAAGGCTCTGTTCCTCCACCTGGTTCATCCCTTCCTCAGGTACTCTGATGACTGCTGTCCCCTCCCCACCATTCAGGTCTGCATCGAAGGCAATGGGAGGGGAAGAGGACCATAAAAAACACCCCCAGAGTTAAGGATCTGATGACCACTTCCACCCATCCTATGGTCCAGCGCCAGCTCAAGGGAGTCTGGGAAATGTAGTCCTCAGCTGGGCTGCCATGCTTCCAGGGAAAATCCCGAGTCCTGCTAGTGAAGGATCAGGGATCCATGGATATCCAGGGCAGCTTGGTATCTCTGACCCAGGCTACCAGGACAGACTGAGGCAGCAGGGCCATAAGACAAGCCGCTCATGGAGGGCCAGGACAACGGTCTATTGATGTCCGAACCTTCCAGGCCTGACACCTACACAGCAGGTGCCAATCTCAGTACAGTAAAACTGCTATCACAAAATATCTTAGGCTAGGTGATTTATGAACAGCAGAAATGCATTGTTCACGCTTTTGGAGGATGGAAAATCCAAGATCAAGGTGCCGGTAGCTTCTGTGCCTGGTGAAGGCCCTTCTTGCTTCAAAGATGACTAACATGGGACTACGAACCTACCTAAGAGTCAAAGAACAAGCGCTGGCCTGCAAGCCAACAGGCACAGTAGGTACTAGATCGCCCAAGAGCAGGAAGGGACCTTGCACACCCAGCTCAATGCAAAGACGATGGGGAAAGGGGGGGAGCACAAGAGAAAAGGCCCTGAGATAAAAGAACAAGAGGTGTCCACCTCAACTGCTGCTGCTCAGGCCTGAAGTATAGGGGGATCACCTGGGCAGGTGATAAGACAGAGATTTTGATGAGACAGGTCTGGGGCAGGCCATGAGATTCTGCTTTCTAACATGCCCCCCAGGAAGCCAGTCAGCTGACCCTGGGAAAATCCTTTGAATAGCCCAGTGTTAAATCATCAGGACCCCGACTGCTCGCTCCACAAGCCTCAGAGCAGGGGTCCAGGGTTGATCCAGATACTAGGTCTCATGGCCAAGGTCTGACATGGGAAGAACTTGATGTGCCAACATGTACCCAGGATGACATAGCACGATGCTATGTATACAACGTGCGTGTAATTTGTGCTCTTTCTGTTTACATCTGTGTTCGCATGTGTAATGACTGTGTGACACACACATTTTTACAGCCGGCACTGCAGAGTCACTGACAGATGAATGCTGAATGGCATGGCCACAGCAGTTCCCACCAACTGCCTGAGACACATACCTGTATACGTATGTGTTCCACATGAGCATGCACACGAGTGTGCCTGTGAGCGTGTGACAGTGGTCCGCTTCACCTTCCGCATAGAGCTCTGAGGCTGATTTTTAAAGGGACATGTTGCTATGTCAACATGTGCTCAGGGTGACATGACGCACTGCTCTTCTCCCTCTCCCCTGCAACCTGGGGGCGGGAAGGAGATTACCTTGCTCCACAGGAAGGAGATATCTGCCACAGGATCTAGGAAGTGAATATCTCCCAAATTAACAAGTGCATGTTAACACACCATCGGGGTGCCCTGGAGCCCCCTGGGACCCCTGTCAGGGCACACCTGGAACGCAGCCTTTGAAGAGCTCCTTTTAAATCCCCTGTTCCTCCTGATGGGCAGAATCACAGACTCTGGGACAGGAGTCCCCTGTGCTTCTCCTTTGCTAGCAAAGCAATAAAACATCTTCCTTTTCCTCAAAACTGTGTCCTTGTTATTGAATTGGCATCAAGGACAAGGACCAAGCTTTCGATTACAAATGTACACCTGTACACGAAAACAAGAGCCCAGATGGCAAACCCGCTCAAACCCTCACTTCCCACAGGCCAAGGACTTAGCCCAGTCACCCTCCGATGTCCACAACTCCCCTTCTGAGCACAACACCAAAGCACGACCCAGCGCGACAGGCTGCTGTGGTGGCATGCCCCCTTATGAAGGCTGAGAAAGCAAGAGCCACTCCTGAGACGAGCTGCTGAGGAATGACTTTTGTTTGGCCTGAGCAGTGATTTACATTTTCTTTAAATTTGAGAGATTGTTTTTAAATAAGGAATTTTAACATGAAAATCTGAATTTCCAATTGCTCTGAAAATTCAGATTTACAGGGAATACAGAGCCCACATCTCCACGCTGGGACCACTGGCTTAAGCTGGGGGCTTCTTCCCTGGTGGAGGGGAGAGGTCACCAGCTGGCCTGCCTCTCTGTGGCCTCCCTCCCTCCACTTCTAGAAGCCTTGGCCTCTGGAAATGCTAGTTCATGCTCCTGGTCACTGGGCTGAGCCTCTCGGCCTCAGGGCCTGGCACAGTAAAGCCTTGTGTCCAGGCTGCATCTCCCAAAAGGAATCAGTTCCCTTGCGGGAGGACTTTCCACCCCTTTGTGTCTGCCAATTCCAAACACCCCCAGGGGCTTATGAAAGGCTGTGGCTCTGTCATTTCCTGGTCCATCCCTGGCGTTACCCGACCCTCTGTTGTCTTTCCACCATGCAGCGGTCCAACAAGCGTGCACAGGAGAACTGTCAATGAATGGAAATGTTGTCTCTCCCCACCCCCAATTGACCACGGTGGCCTAAGACCTCACCCCCAGAGGCCTCTCTGTCACGCCTTATCTTGATGTCTTTAGGACACCGCCTGGTGCCACACTTCCAAACACGTGCACACAGCTTCCTTCTCATTGTGATCTACTGCAATGGCTCGTCACCGCTGTGCCTGCAAACACAGCCATGCTGAGGAGCTTTGCTCGAGGGCTTGTAAACTGCAAGCCAGGTGAAGCCAGGTCCTGGAGGTAAGAGACAGGTGTGGACACGAATTAGGTCTTTGGGAATGCTCTGAGATCCTACAGCATCTTTCATAATAAGTTGCATTTTCCTGACTTGCCACCAAGAAGGGTCACCTGGAGGGCTTGCTGAAGCTGTGCATTCCCAGGGCCGCTTTTGGAGATCTCACATGGAAATGGAGCCTGGAGCCTCTGCTGCTATGAATGTGCCCCAGTGGTTTCAGGGGTCAGGTGAGGCTGGGAAGCATGCACACAGGGCCATGGTTTCCAGAAGAGGCCAAGCCAGGCATGGCCAGGGACACCTGGTTCTCCCCCAGGTGATCATAGGGCACATTGGAAATCCATCACCCAGAATGTCCTTCTCAGAGCTGAACGTGCACAGGAATCACTGGGGATCTTGTCAAAATGCAGCTTCTGAGTTGGCAGATCAGAGGGGGAAGCCTGAGACTCTGTGCTTCCTACAGGCTCCCAGGTGGCCCTGCTGTTGAGAGTGAGCCAGGACTGGCCACATCACTTGTGAGTCCTAGGGTAAAATAAAACTGCTGCTTAAGAGCAGTTTTTAAAAATGTTTCCTTTCTTCTCTAGTCTCTCTCTCCATCTCTGCAGAGTTTTTAATGTTGTGGTTCTTCGCACACAGGGATGCTTGTGGGTGATGTCACTGGGGTGGGCCACTCCAGGACAGAGGGTAGCAGCCATTTCCTGGCAGTGCTGGGAAGTGGGATGCCAAGAACTCTTCAGGGAGGCAGATGGACAACAGGAGGCAGGATTTAACAAAAACTGAGGCTCCCAGGCCCTGACTCAAGTCATGTCCCACTGGACACTACTTAAAGCACAATTTAAAAATAAAACTAAGAATCACAAGAGGGTGACCAGAGCACACTAAACCCTAAGCCTGGGATGCCCTTCTGAGTGCAGAACCCTTGGACTCTGCACTGGCTGCATGCCCATGAAGCAGACCACTCTACCTGTCAAAGATCCAGGGGACTCAAGAACCCCTTCATTGGGAGCCAATGACTCCAAACCATTAGCAACCATGAGGATAGCATGGTCTCTCCTCCGGACACTGAGAAATTTTTAAAATATTGTCTTCTATAAAGGAGTATTTATAGATCCATGAAAGAGAAAAAGCTAGAATGATTTTTGCATAAAGAATAGTTTTTGCACTGAACCAGGAGCCACAGCACACATCTGTGACCCCTGGAACACAGGAGGCTGAGGTAGGAGGATCACAAGTTCAAGGCCAGCCTTACCAACTAGGTGAGACCTTATCCCAAAAATTAAAAAAAAAAAAAGAACTTGGGATGTATCTCAGTGGTAAAGCACCCTGGGTTCAATCCCCACTACCAAAAAATACTAGCAGTATCTACCTTTGTGTACGGAATAGTGGTCAAGTGCACCACACAGGCTGGGCTCAAGTCATGTTGATATTGGCAGATTTCTTAACATCTTTTCCCTCAATTTTATCATAAAGGCCAGTGATGAAGCCAATCACATACCTACCACATCAGATCTTATAGGATTAATAAATTAGTAATCATCAGAAACCAAAAACGAGGGCTGAATGTGAGCTTTTTAAAATAGAGATGGTAGAACAAGATTAGCAAACTCCGGGCCTGCAGCCTGCTGCTGCTTCTTAAAATAAAGTTTTATTGGAACACCACCATGCCCATTTCTGTGTGTTGTCTACAGCTGTTTCTGTGCTTCTATGCCAGAGTTGAACAGAGGCAAGCCTGAAGTGCTTGTTCTGTGGCCCTTTACAGCAAAACTTTGTTGGCCCTTAAAGTAGAACACAGAATGGTGGATTTCAAACATCTGGGCTTTGGGAGTCGAGCATGTCACACAGGGGATTTAACCTTCTACTTGTTTAAACTACAGCTAAATCCGCTCGAGACCCTAAAGAGCAAACACGCCCTCTGAGATGTGGTGGAGGTCACCCTGTAACAGCACTGAGGCCACCAGTGTCCCAGTTAGAACAGCCAGACGAACTCGATGTTGTGCAGACCTTGGAATAAATCTTCCAAACACTTTGAGAGTGTATCTGAAATATTTGGAAAAGAACCCTGGTCTGAGAAGCCTGCAGCTCTGCCCTGCTTTTTCACTAATTCTGGGCTACACTGTCCACCTGCTTCAATTCATACAAGCCAAAGATGTAGCCCATGCCAGACAGCAGCAACTAAGTGCCAGGGGAAAGCCAGGGGCATCTGCTCAGAGTGGGCACCAGGGAAGAGAAATAAGGCAGGCAGAGGGAGCGCTGCTTCTCTGGATGTCACAGCCAAGATGCTCAGCAGCCCACAGACCACTCAAAAGATAATTGTCACTATCATGCCTATTCTACACAAGAGGAAACCAAGGGCCAGAGAGGTCTCATAACTTGCCCCACATCACACAGCTGGTTAGAGGTAAAGTCAGGGTTTGAACAGGCAGTCTGGCAGAGCCAACTCTCAAACCCAGAGGTGGGCCACTGTTTTCTGTAAAGGGCCTCCTGAGAGTAAACATTTTCACTTTTGTGGCCTGTCATGGCTGCTCAACTCTGTCATTGCACAGGGAAAGCAAAACAAAAAACAGCTGGCTGGGTTTGGCTCATAGGCTGTGGTTTGCCTGCTCCTACTCCAACCACTAGATCATACTGCTTCGTTCAGCGTGCGCTGCGTGCCCAGAAGATTTCTGAGCACACCAAAAGAGTGAAATAATTATTAACATGCTTGACCACCAATATGAAAACGAGAACAAGTCACTGTGTCTTCGATGGCACTAAGAAGTCGGCCTAAGTCATCTCCCCACGCCCCCAGCTACATTCATTTCTGCGCAAAAGACCTCTTCATGTAATTTCATCCTTCCGCCATCCAAGAAGGGGACAAGATCCTACAACAAGATCCTCTCCTCCAACGGGATTTAGTCAATCTCATCGATGACACAGACTGACCTCTGCTTTCAGCTGGGGCAAGGGCAGATGTGGGTGACAGCTCTTGGGTGGCAGCACAGTAGGCCACTGCCACACACAAAGTAGTCATCGGCATGTGGATTTCAGCCTGACTCCTGGGGCTCGGGATGCCACTATGTGCCGCAAGAGACCTGTCAGCAATTAGGAGGCCTGGAAATCGGGACCAGGCTCACCTGAAGGAGCACCTTAGAGAGGCTGGCAGTCCCCCAGCAGGACGGGCCTAGGGGCTGGTGGCAGAAGGGCAGCTCCTAAGCCATCAGACGACAGAGTCTGACCTGCTACATTATGAGGACGTGATAGATATATCCTTCACCACCGGGGATAAAGTCACCCGTGTGTGACAAGGGCCGACAGAAACAGAGAAAAACTCGTGTTTAGACTGAAAAGTGATCGGTCTGGACAGGATCATTCTACTCGATTTTACCCCCTGCACCTTCTGGAAGCAAATGCCAGCCCACAGTGCATTCTCGTCGGCCAAGTTCACGGGGTGAGGTGAGAACGTAGGCAGCAGAAAGCCCTGAATGTCTGCAGCATGCAGGGGTCGTAATTCTTTCCCACAAAGTTACCTTTCCTGTTTCTATGAATTACTCTTACATTCTTGTAAGAGATATGGTTTGAGGTATTTATGGTGCATTCAATTCTGCTATCATTGATTTATTGAACGAAACCAGCTCGGGGATATGATGGAAAGGCCCTAATTCCAAAAACTCTTACATCTCGGCACGAAGAGCATTTTCTGCCCCGTTGGCCTCCTGCAGATGACCAGCCGAGATAAACAGAGGGCACTCCACTCTGTTGCAAGGCGCGTGGTGATGTGAAGGAATCAATCAGACAAAAGCAGATTATTACAGTGTCTGCAAGAGATCAAACAGCACTGCCACCCGCACCCACACACGCCTGATTTACAGGCGAGCTGATAAAGTGCCGCAGCTCACTGTCAGGAGAACATGACAACTCCTGAGCTCTGTGGATAAATTATTGCTGAAGCCCATGATAACATTTCTCCACCTAGCAACCAAACATAACAGGATGTGGCTTTTAGTACAGGAGCCAAACGATACAAAGACGAGCGAGCCGCACAGGAGCTCTGGGGGCTCGGGAGGCACAGGCCAAGACGGAACCCTGAAACCAGTGCCTGGGGGACATGCCCATTAATGACACCGCACCAGGAGCCCAGGCACAGAGGGACGTGCCTGGCTCAGGGTGGATGGACGGCCCACCGTCACCCTCCCCCCAGCTCTGTCCCCGGGACCATGCCAACTGCCCTCCAGGTACCTGCCTGCCACCCCGAAGTGCGGAGCCCATCCTGCGTTCCCATGAGAAATGAAGTCCACGTGGAGTCGACTTCAATTAAACAACCCCGAGTGCCACCATGAGAAAAATTATTCCTTCCTGGAGTGGTGTTGCTTTTCCCAAGAACATTGAGGGGAAACCTCCGTGGGGTACCAGTATGTATCCCAGATATGTCCTGAACACGGAGACATCTTGTTTTTGAAGCAAAAAAAGGCCAAATCAAGCTAACTAGACTTTGTGGAATGAGCTCTGTCTTATGATCACTCTTTTCATTTTTGGGGGTCATGTTTTCAAGTGGCATTGCTTTTCAATTGATACAGATAATAAAAAAATGGTTTAAAATAAGTGTATTTGAGACGTGAGTTCATGAAGACAAGGAGCTCTACCATAGCGATTCCCTGCCGGGTCCTCAAGGTCTCAACAGTGCCCAGGTAATCATCTTTCAGTAAATATCTGTTTAACAAAATTAATTAAATGAAAATATTAAGTAAATGATAGTGTAAGTGGTATTGATATGGCAGAATTCGTGATGAGTGTAGGTGGATGGAGATACAGGCCACGTGAAAGTGAGATCTGAACAATTGCTAGCGTTCTGCCGCAGTAATAAGTACCGGGGATCATCAACCTACAAGGAAAAAGGCTTCTTTTGATCTGCAGTTTCAGACGTTCCCATCCAGGCTCAGTCAGGTGGACCCTTGCTTCTAGGCCTTTGGTGGGGGTGCAGGACAGCAATGGCACAGAGCATTGGCAGAGCAGACCACCCTGTGGCTGAGAAGCCAGAGAGAAAGAGGAAGAGGTGGGCTCCCACTGGCCCCTGCAAGGACATGCCCCCGTGATCTGAAGACTCCCACTAGGCCCACTCCTTACAGGTTCTACCTCCTCCAAATGGCACCAAGCTGGGGACCAGGCCTTTAACACACAAGCCTTTGGGGGACAGTCCAGGTCCCGATTGCAGCAGCAACTGATGTTGGAGAAGATGACATCATCTCTTGACAGTCACTGCTATTCCACGAGGTATTATAGAATCCTATTATTGTTGTTGTTGAATTATAGATTGTTATAGAATACCATGACTATTATTTCCTTTTCTGGTAAGGAAAATAGTGCTCAAAGACAGCATGTAATTCATCAAAATCGCAAACCTGAATTCCACCTGGACACCACGTTGCTTCTTCATTCAATGTGCTCCCTCCCACTCAAAGAACTGCATCGGGAGGTAGTTGCTCTTACTCCCTTGGCACGTGGAAGACAAGTGACTTCAGCGACCCTTCCCAGGGCCATGCGATGATAGTGCAGCAGGAAGAGATTCAAACCCAGGTCTGCCTGGCTGCCACTCGACTGTGCTACCCAGTCTCCAAAGAACCAGCCTGCAGATGGTTATGCCGACTGCTAGAAGTCATGTCTCACCTAGGAGCTAATTAAAACTTTGAGGCACACCTGTCCTGAGTGTCCTAACTGTATTGCAGAGAACAGAAACTTCATTAGGTCAGTAAAACAGGAAATTAGCTCTGCACCCAGATGCATTTGAGACATTGCCTTACAATTGCCAAAGACAGGGGCCAAGAGTGAAAACAACAGCCTCAACCAAGTTCATCTTAGAAACATGCACACAGCCACCGGTGCCCAAGGGAACACTGAGTCCTTGCTTTGCCTCCCCCGCCCCGCAGGTATCAAGGTGAGCGACTGCTATGGTGTTAAGAAAGGAACCGTACCACGCCCCCTTGGCAGGGGAAAAGGGAGAGAGGAGCTAAGAATGCAATGAAAGTACAGTCTTCAGAGAAAAGGCATGACGCTCACCTGAGCATAAAGTGCGGCTCTGTCAAGTGCTGCTCTATTGATGAAGAAACTAATGCGACATCAAAATTGGTTCAAAGTAGAAATTGAAGAATACAGAGTTATAAGCTGGCCAAAAAGAATGCTGAAATAAATCTGCTGAGACTTCAAAACTGGGCAATGTCCTGCAGGGTCGCTAAACTGTAACAGTTTGGGGTGATTTTTCTCCCAGATAGAAACCTACAAGTTAATACATCACCTCAAGTAACTGGCTCCCACCAATGGCAAACTGCTGACTCGACACAGGCGCCCTCCTTGAAATACCCCATCTTGGGTGAATCTGTTCAACACTCACACTGGCAGGACACAGAGTTTTATCTACAAGTTTTGTATAATTTCTCTTAACCATCTAGTCAAGTTTACGCAAATGTTTCTAATGCTGTCGTGTATAAGAACACAGCTGCCCCACTCAAATTCTGATTCGGTATGTTTGCAGTGGGGCCCCAGCTGTGCATTGAATCCCAGAATAATTCGAGTCCTAGTGGTCTACACCATATTAAGAAATGACGTCTTTCAGCGATATGGACCATGACTTTTGGGAGGAGTTTCAGTTAAAGCTGTTTCACTTCCAAGAAATGAAAACTTAGTCTTAGGCTCCACTGAGTGCAGGAACAAAGAAACTTTAGCCACATAGATAAGAGGTCATGTGAGCTGTGTGGCAGGCAGATTCAGTAGCTCAGGGACCTCTGTGCCAGAGATGTAGGGTCCGGCCCCTTTCTGCCCTCCATCAGTAGTAAGGCTACTGATGAGATGGCCGTAGCAGTAGCCTGTGTGTCCTTTCCTGGCCCAACACATGAAGGAAGAAGAGAGACCACCTTGTCTAGTTGAGTGTCTCTTACAGCACTGGAGAACCCTCCACCCCGTAGACTTCCCTTTACAACTTACTGATCAGGTTTATACCAAGTGATCCTTCATGAGCTGATCCATGGCCGGGGGATTTGAATGGGAGCACCACTCACCAGTCAGGCACTGAAGAAATGGGGTGAGGGTGTCATACAAACAGCAAGTCAGAGCTAGGCTGCATCAAGGATGTTTAGGAAATTCCTTTGATGCAATGAAAACATCCAAGATCACTTCCAGACAGTCCACCCAGAGGTGACAGAAAAGAGAGGTTCGCAGACCAAATTAACATGCCTGAATTACAGGTTAGCAAGTCAATCTAAAACACATCAAGAAACAAGGAGAAAACAAACAAAAACCCTGATTTAAAAGTGGGTAAAGGTCATGAATAGATCATGCTCTAAAGGCACACAAAGTTGACAATGCTGTAGAAGATTAACCTTAACATCACTAGTCACCGGAGAAATGCAAATCAACACCACGGTGACTTATCCCTAATGCCCATTTTGATGGCCCCTCCCCAGAGTATGAAGACATTGGAACCCTTGTGCACTTTGGGTGAGAATTTAAATTGTTGTAGTCATTTTGCAAAAAGTGCAGAGTTTCCTCAAACAAATTAAAAATTGAACTATCATATCACCCAGCATTCCCACTTCTGGGTATATATACTCAAAGAGTTTAGAGCAGGACCTTAAAGAGATACTTGCACACCCAGGTTTAGTGTAGAGTCATGCACAACTGCTAAGAGGTGGAAGCCACCCACATGCTCATGGATAAATGGATGGATAAAGGAAATATGGTATATGGGATGGAATATAGTGAAGCCTTAAAATGAAGACAATCCTATCTCATGCTGCAACACGGATGGATAATCAAGAAGAAAGAAATGGGAGGTTAAAACACTCTAGCCAAGGAGCAAGTTAGTGGGCAGAACACAGATGAAACAATAGCTGACTTCAAATTATGCCACAGAGCTAGAGTGACAAACACTGCATGGTGAGGCTTAGGGACCAATGGCATAAAACAGAAGAAACAGAGACAAGTCACACATCCAGAGTCATCTGATCCTTGACAAAGATGCCAAAATGTATGTTGGAGAAAAGACAGCCTTTTTAACAGGGTGCTGGGAAAACTGGTTATCCTCGTGTAGAAGATGAAACTAGACCCTTATCTCTCACTGTCCACAAAAATCAACTCCAAATGGATCAAAGACCTCAGAGTTATATCAGAACTTATGCAATGCTTAGAAAAAATGCAGGGTCAACACTCCAGCATATAGATAATAGGCAACGACTTTCTCAATAGGAACCTAAAGCTCAAATAATGCCAAGTTACTAAATGGGACAGCTCCAAATTAAGAGGCTTCTGCACAGCAAACAAACAACATGGAATGTGAAGAGAGAACCTATGGAATGGGAGAAATCTTTGCTAGCTACTCTTCTGACAGAGGATCAATATCCAGAATACATAAAGAACTCAAACTTTACACAAAACAATCAAGCTGGGCATGGTGGCGCACACCTGTAATCCTAGGGGCTTGGGAGGCTGAGGCAGGAGGATGGCTAGTTCAAAGCCAGCCTCAGCAACTTACTGAGGCCTAAGCAAATTAGCAAGACCCTGTCTCAAAATGAAAAAAAAAGAGCAGGGGATGTGGCTCAGTGGTTAAGTGCTCCAAGTTCAACTTCCAGCACTCCCCACCCCCCAAAAAAGAACTCAAAAAACATAACACACACAAAAAACAAATAACCCAATTAATAAATGGGCAAATGAATTAAACAGAAATTTATTTCTTAAAAGAAGAAATGCAAATGGCTAACAAACATATGAAAAATCTTCAACATCGTTAGCAATTAGGGAAATGCAAATCAAAACTACACTGAGATTTCACCTCACACCAGTCAGAATGGCAGTCATCAAGAATACAAATAATAATAAATGCTGGCGAGGATGTGGAGAAAAAGGAACTCTTTTAAATGGTGGGATTGTAAGTTAGTCCAACCACTATGGAAATCAGTGTGGAGGCTCCTCAAAAGGCTAGGCCTGGAGCCACCATATGGCCCAGCTGTGCCACTCCTCAGTGTCTATCCTGAAGAATTAAAGTCAGCTTATTACAGTGACATGTGGACACCCATGTATACAGCAGCACAGTTCACGACAGCCAAACCAGGTGTCCATCAACAGATGAGCAGATAAAGAAAATGTGGTGTGTGTACACAATGGAGTTGTATTCAGCCATGAAGGAAATGGGTGGAACCAGAAACCATTAGGTTAAGCAAAATAAGTCAAATTTAGAAGGTTAAGGGTCAGGGTAGTATGTTTTCTCTCATATGTAGAAGCTAGAGAGAAAAAAAGGAAAAGAAAGTGGGGGTGGGGTCTTAACGAAAATCAAAGGCAAATCAGTAGAGGGAAGCGACCAAGGAGTAGGAGGGGGTATTGACCAAATTATATTGTTTGTTATATTGTGCATTGTGTGCATATATGAATATGTAACAACAAATCCCATCAGTATGTACAACTATAACGCACCAATTTTAAAACATGGGAGAGAAAAGGTTAATAAAAAAAGAAAAGAAAATCTTCCCACTTCCAGTCTTTCTAATATTCCATCTTCCCCAACCCTGGACTAAGTTATAAAGACCAAAGTTGAGGTTTGATCAAGGGAAAGTGCCTGGGACCAATGGGACCCTCGATCTGTCAGAGACACAGCACAAGTATGCCTGATCACAGCCATGGAGATCCAGTTAGCCCACTGAGCAGCCAAGGGTTTTACCTCCATTTCTATCATAGAGCACAAGCCCGGACAGAATGGGTCCACCCTTGGTGTCTCCACTTGCAGTAGCCATTTGGCTGGGTCTCGACCTCGTGGGATCTTTTTCCCTTCTGGAGGGGGCAAGGTGATAGAGGCCACAACTCCAGGAGAGCAGGTTCTATGACACAGTCTCAAAATTTATTAAGGAAGTACAACACTTTTATAGAAGAGGGGAGTCCAAGGACAAAGAACCGGTAGTGTAACATGATATCTTGTGAGGGTGGTCCAATTAGGAGTTACACAGTTTTGCAAAGAAGGAGGGAAGAGAGGAGGAGGAGCAAAGCTCCCCCAAGGCAATGGCTGGTTGGCAGGTCTAATCACCTGAGGATGTGCCCCCAAGCATGAGAAATCCTGAGTGTCCTTCAGGATTTGTACTATTCTGCAGCCTAGGGTAACATACACCTCAGTGGTTTCTTCTTACACTCCCACATCCACTGGGAGACTACTTAGGAGGACCCAGCAGTCAGCCCCAAGGACCTTGCATGACCATTTGCTGTAGCTTGGTCTTCCTATCATTGCTTTCTATAAGCAAAGCTCCCATTGGCTCCATCCAACATTCCATTTATTCTACCGCTATCATTCTCAGTGGCTGTCAGCTTGCCCTCTGTATTTAGCATAGCTCATGAATCCCCCCTAGTCCCCTAAGGGTCTTCCTACTCGTCATTCATTCTGACACAGCCCACCAAGCCTTGGGCTTACTCGCCATCGATGGGGCAGTTTCGTAGTTTGTCCATTCCATCTGTTCTGCTGTCTGTTTTAGCAGAGTTGAATAATAGTACAACTGATATGGCCAACCTACATCCCAAAAGACCTAAGACGTTGCAATGAGGATGAGTTATGACTACTAAAGAAATTTACAATGAATTAATCAGATGCATTTTTAAAACCCATTTGTGAGACAATGGAGGAAATTGGACACTAACTAGGTACCTGATGATTTCAAGAAATTATATTATTTAGGTGTAAAAAATATATTTTTAGGAGTAAAAAAAAAACTTTCATATTCTAGAAATATCTCCTGAAGTATTTATGGGTAAAATTATATAATATCTGAAGTTTGCTTCAAAAAAAGCCAATGTTTTGCAATTCTGATCAACAAACAGTTCTTGAGCTTATGCTAAGTTTTGCAAACTGTGAATCATGACTCATTAGCAGGTAAATTGACTTGGTGGGCTGTGACCAGATTATTTTTAATGACAAATAGAATGGAATAGAAAATATCAGAGTGATAACATTCTGTCATGGTGAATTTCCTTCTATGAAACTTTTGTGTTGTGAGTATGTGTGTGTGCATTGAACATATGTGACAGATCCTAATGTAAAACACATTCCTTGCTGTGACCTGCAGTTACTGAAGATTAGAGGCCACAGCGGAAAGCAGAGTCCTAACCCCTGATGGGCCAACAGGTACTGGAAGAATAAGACAAGTTCCCCACTTTCCACAGGAGGCCACACATAACGTGCAGTGCTAGGAGCTCTGCTGCCCCCAGATCCAAGGACTGTGGGACAAAGAAGGGGCTGACAAGCTTCACTCGGGCTTCATAGAACAGGGAATACACAAAATGAGCATTGGAGCACAAAAGGGTGAATACCTGTCACTCGGGGAGGAAACAGAAGCACAGAACTGTAAACACACACAGTACATCTGAGCCAATCTGGGGATCCCGGGAGCCCAGGAGAGTGCAGACATCCACTGGGAGTTGGCAAGTGGTACATGGCAATCAAAGTCATGAGGAAACTGGTGATCCTGAGGAACCCATGCTTGATTTGAGAGGCAATAATCACGTCCTTTCTTCTCAAAGATCTCCACCATCTCATTTCCCTAACCATCTTATTTCCCTCATCCAAAATTGGGCACCGAGAGTTAGCAGTTCTACTTCTGGGATGCAAACCAATAAATAGTACTGGATGGTAAAATGACTTCCCTACAAATGCATTCACTTACAGCATTCCACAAAACGGCAAAATACTGGAAAGAATCAAATGTTTAACGATGGAGGTTGGGTAAATAAATTATGGCCCATCTATAATACACATTTGGTTTTAAAATTTGATAGAAAAGAATCTGTTAACCTAGAAAAATATCCACAATATATTATTAATTTATAGGTGCAATATGCTAAGCAAGATGTACAGACTATCCCTGTTTTAAGGAAGAAAATGAAAATAACGCTGACGCACTTTTTTCTTCCAAATTAAACTGTATTTTTTCGTATGATGGAATTATAGGTCACTTATTTTGTCCTTGATTCTATCAATTCCAAATTTTCTTTTACATACAAAAAGAATTAAAACATTTTAAAACAGCAAAATCATTGTAGAATGGGCAGTAACCCAGAAATATATTCCCAATTTATTATTAACCAGGAACTCAAGTTAAAAATAGGATTACATTATGATATTTTTAAGAGATGGAGATTAGGCAGATTTTTTTCCTTCTTTTTGCTTGTCTAAATTTTGTATACTTGCCATGGAGAACATTCTGTTATTATTTTGTCATTTGAAAAACAATCACTTCTTTAATTCCTAACTTAGAGTGTTTGTCTCCTAAGAGCTTTGGGGAAGTGAAATGATAGATCTACACTCTAAAAATCAACCACTTGTGTTTATACCAGCTTATGTGAACATTATCTTATAAAATCAAACACATTTAGAGACTAATTTGCTTTACGAAGTTCAAAAAACATTAATTCTAAGAAAATAAGGCTATGACAATTTTTTTTTAACCCAAGGGTGCCTAACGACTGAGCCAAACCCCCATTCCTTTATTATTATTATTATTATTATTATTATTATTATTATTATTATTACTATTATTATTATTTTAGAGACAGGGCCTTGCTGAGTTGCTTAGAGCCTCCCTAAGTTGCTGAGGTTGGCATTGAACTTGCAATCCTCCTGCCTTAGCCTCCCGAGTTGCTGGGAATCCAGGCATGCACCACTGCACCCAGCTAAGCATGACAATTTTAAAATAAAGCAATAAGCCCTTTTGAGTCCATTATTTCATCTTCAACCTAATGGTCATGATTTTGCTCTTTTTATTTTTGAAATCCACCTCACAATTTTGCTGCTTAAAAGGAGAAAAATGTGCAAAACAGTGGAATGGGTCATTTAGATGGGAGGGTTCCAATGACAGAATTTTAAACGATTAAACTTTGCAGGTATAACTCTCAGAAAACACAAAACATGAACATTACATCTCCCACCAGCGACCCCTGAGGTGCTATTTTTCAGCACGACTCTTGGGAGGTACTAACTTGGTCTTCCAAGTCCTTCAGCACCTCAGCTCTTCCTTTTCCTCCTGCTTCTAATCCTTTCTGCCAAATGAACACAAGGATCTCCTCGAGTCAAGAGCATTCATTAGCTCTGCATCACTATCAGGAAACACCTGACACAGGCTACTTGTGAAGCAGAAAGGTTTATTTTGGCTCATGGCTCTAGAGGCTCAAGTCCAAGACTGGCAACCCCACTGGTTTGGGCAGCTGGCAAAGATGAAACAGCATGGCAGGCACGTGTGTCACAGTGAGTGCCTGCATCTCCATCTGAAGCCAGGAGCAGAGAGAGGGAAGGAGCCTGAGGTTCCATGATCCTTCTCCATGTCTCCATAACCTAAGGACCTGCAATGATGCCCATCTCTTACAGGTTCACTGCACCTCCCAATACACCACCCCAGGGACAAGGCCTTTAGATGTGGACCTTCAGGTGACACTTGTCCAAACCAAAGCACAGAGCTCCTCAAACTTTAAATGCTCCTGATGCCCAGGCTGCATTCCAGACCAATCAAGTCACCAACACTGCTCAGGTGGAACCCAGGCTCAGCAGCACAAAAACTTCTTCAGGACTCTACTCCTTGCTTTGGCTCCTGTCCCACTTCCCTTCCTTCCTTCAGTGCTAGCCCTGACTTGCAGCTTGCACTTCCTCACCCCTGCCCCAGGCTTGTGCCTTGATGATCTGACTGAGGCCTGGGCATGTTGGGATACACAGTAAAAACTGAATGATTAAGCAAGTATCACTTAGGACTTCTCTGGCTGCAAGTAGTAGATACTCAACCCAAACTGGCTTCAATGTCACGGAAATTTATTCGTTCATGTCATTACACAGTCCAGAGACAGGAATAACTTCAGGTCAAGCTTGATCAAGACATAAATGATTTTTTCAGGTGCGGATACCTCTCTTTCCACCTATAGATTCTGCCTTCTGCCATGAAGCTCCCCTCTCAGGGATGGTCTCCCTGTGGCTGCAAGATGACTACAGCAGCTCACATCCTGACAAATGCATGTTCCATGTTCCAGAAGATCTTATCATACCATAATTCATTGGCTCTGACCAGGGTCAGATACTCATGTGTACACCAATCATGACGGCTGGAGGAATGTCATGCTCTGAGGGACCGGATGGATGGATTTGCATGCCCATCAGAAGCATATGGGCTGAAAGTGGTTCCCAGAGAAAATTCTCAAGAAAAAGAGACAGCAAGAAGATCCTGGTTTGAAAATGTAACAACTGTCCATTCCAGGTGGACATGCTGATGGGATAGGTTTCAGAAAATAAAGAAGTAGGGTCACTCCAGGAAAACAAGCATAGAGAAGACAGATGTCCATGGACAATATAAAAATGTTTGGTGGAGGAAGACTGATTGAAAAAGCAGGGGAGAATCAGAGCAGATAGAGTAAAATGCTTATTGCAGCCGGGCGCGGTGGCGCATGTCTGGAATCCCAGCGACTCGGGAGGCTGAGGCAGGAGGATCACAAGTTCAAAGCCAGCCTCAGCAACTTAGTGAGGCCCTAAGCAACTCAGTGAGACCCTGTCTCTAAATAAAATACAAAATAGGGCTGGGGATGTAGCTCAGTGGTTAAGCGCCCCTGAGTTCAATCCCTGGTTCCAAACAAACAAACAAAAAAATGCTTATTGCAAATAGCAACTGAAACATTGCTCCTAACTTAGAATGAAGAAGATTTAAATACTAGCCCATAAAGTATTTATCAGGCTTAGAATAAATGCAAAAGGGAAGGTCAAAACTTGAGAAAGTCCATTTTTAAAAACTGGCAACATGTGCAATAAATAATTTTGGACTTTCTTTTTGCATTTAGAAATGAGTTTTGTTTTTTTATTTGATACAATGTGGATTATGCAGTACTATGTTTAAATGAATTAATTTTTTCAGTTTTATCATCCAAGTAAATATTTATGTAATAAATCCCATGTGTGTGGAATGGTAAGACCCTGAAATTTTTAGTTTTCCACAATCCATTTGGCAATATTTATTCTCCAGGGGGAAAACAGATTCCCAGCCACCCCATCAGCAGCAGGGGTCAAGAGGAGCAAAGGCACTTCTTGAAAACATCTCCTAAGTCCTCTGACCACTTTACAACTTGAGAGCCACATGCATTCCCACAGTATTAACTGTCACCTTCATTTGCATAATTCATGAACTCACATCACCAGTCCTTCTGACTTTCCTCAGGTTCATTTCAACACAGATGAGGATCCTCACTGTGGCTGGAATGACAACACACACCTGGCCCAGCATTTAAAAAGCTCCAAGTCTACCAACGGGGGAGACAGAGAGACACTCCCAAAATAGGTGCAGAGAAAACCCAGAGCCCTAAAAATGCATACATTCATCCATTCATCCCACAAATATTTATTGAGCATCTATGCATAGCCAGAGATCATTCTAGGGCCTGGGGGCACAATAGTGAATAAGACAGACAGTCCCTGTCTTCATGAAGCCTACCAAAGAGATAGAGTCTTTTAAAAAAGCAAATAAATAAGATAATGTTGGAGAGTAGTAAGTACCATGAAAGAAGTAAACCAATTGATACAGAACATGTCTTAGTCAGCTTTTTCGTTGCTGTGATTAAAGATCTGACCAGAACAATTTTAAAAGGAGGAAAAGTTTATTTGAGGGCTCACGGTTTCAGAGGTCTTTGTCCCTAGAAGGCTGGCTCCAATCCTTTGGGCTCCAATCCCTGAGCCTAAACATCATGGTGGAAGGAGGTGGCAGAGAGAAGCAGCTCACATCAGAGTGATCAGAAAGCAGAAAGACTCCACTCGCCAGATACAAATATATATACCCCATAGCCATGCCCCAATTCCCACCTCCTCCAGCCACACCTACCACTTCAATTAATCCCATCAGGAATGAATTCACTGATTGGGTTAAGACTCTTACAACCCAATCATCTCTCCTCTGAAACTTCTTGCGTTGTCTCACACGTGAGCTTTTGGGGGGACACTTTACATCCAAACCATAACAGCATACCAGCTTGAAGGAGTGCTCTGCTTCCTTATATGCAAGGTCAAGGATCGTGTAATAGTCAGATTGGCCAAGTTATCTTGTAGTAACAAAGAGCCCCCAGTACTGGAGGCTTAAAACAACAAATGTTAATTTCTCCTTCATGCTGCATGCTCAACACAGGTTGTTAAGGAAACTGCTCATTGTTGTCCCTCAAGACTATTGCAGTTTTGTACTCTGCAAGTTAATTTATGTGTTATCATGTTTCCCAGAGTCCCTTTCTTCCATGGCTGTAGATTAAGCCACCAACGAAACTGGGCAGCAGAAGGGAAGAAACTGCTGGTCTCCTTCATCAGCATCTTCAGTCCTGAGTCAGATGCACCTGCAGCCCCAGGGCAAAGGGTGCCAGTTCCTTGTATAGGTCACTGGCATCACTAAGACCAGAGGTGGCAAGGAAGAGATGTGGATTCCAGGCCATCTTCAGAGCTTCCATTTGTTCCGCTCTTTCCCACTTCACATCTAGCTTTCCTTCCTTTACCCTCAATAACTTCAGGCCCAGACTCAACCATCTTCCTTGGACATCTTGACCAAAGCACCGACAGTAAATTCCAATCCCATTGGAAATCTCCTACCCCACAGGACCCCCCGGTTCTACCTCTCTGCTCAATCCCTAAGACAAGGGCCCTAGCTGGTAAAATAGCCATTATCGTGGGCCTCACCATTGTCCTAAAGCCAAACACCCAAAGTTCTGAGGGTCTCACGTGAGCAATTAAATGCTCCAATCTGAAACTAGCATATGTCCCTTCTGCTCATATCTCCTGTCCAGAGCTAGACACAGAGCCCCACCCAATCACCAGGGATCCAGCAAGTTCTCTCACCCTATGCGCAGGAGGGGAAGAGAGGCACACTTGGACAGCAGCACTGCTGACCTTCCCCACTCCAAAAACCTGCCCAAGAAGGGGACATGAGACCACAGGGTGAGCCAGGGCCAGGCCTGCAAGGGGCTACAGGAAAGCATCCAAGCAGAGAGAGGAGGAGGAACTCTGGATGAGCAGAAAGCAAGCCAGTGTAGCCACACAGGGTGGAGGACTCTGGCGGCGATTTGGGACAGGTGAAGTTGGAAGTTGCTGAAGGTTCTCAAAGCAAGGAGGTAATATAAAATGATTTAAGGTTTTAAAAAGTGTATTCCAGCTCTAGTGAACAGCTCTGAGAGGAGGGCACAAAGGCTTCCAGCTGAGGACCAGTTAGGAGGCTGGTACTGGATGGGCTGAGACTTTGGCGGCATGGAGCAAAGCTGGAGCTGCAGAGAGCAAGTCGGAGGATCCAGGGCTGCCACTCATCATCTGCTCCCCAGGTTCCCTCCCCAATCCCTTTTTCCATTAACGAGACATTGCGGGACAAAGGACTCAAGTCCCCAAGTCCCGTGGACTCCCAGTTTGGGTGGAGGGCACTGTTGGCTCTCCATGCGGACTCCCTTGGGTCTCTTTAATCACTCCTGTGCCAGCCCTCCCTCAGCTTCTGGGGCTTTTGCCTCTAGCCTCGCACCTGCTGCTGCGTTGGAAGACAGCTCCCAGCCTTCAGAAGGTCCTCATTTACAATCTACCTGGCTACTCTTGGTGGTGACTGACCAGGGGGCAGCAGCAGGAAACCCAGTCTTTTTGGCTCAAACTGGAGTCAGCTTCCTGTTCCAAAGTGACCCTTGGATGAGGATGAAGCTACTCTCTGGGGACTTCACCTGGAATCCCACCCTTGCCTGGCTTCCTTCCCTCTGGTCTGCTTCCCTGGCTCCCTTGATGGGATCTTCCAGGAGCCCATTGCTACTAAATCAAGTGCACACGACCCTTGTCTCCAAGTTCTGAACTTGGGACCAATACATGTCCTGAATACAGAGTCACAAAGTATTTTTAACATTTTCTAATTCTGGTACCTTTGGTTAGACACTTCTTTAAATACATTTTTTTTTTTTTTTTTACTGAATACTTTCCTGCAACAGAATTCTAACTTGGTTTCCTTTCATCTAACTTGTGAATTCAGCAACCTGTGTGCATTGTGTGCCTGCCATATTCCAGGACCACGGCTCTCTACCGAAATTCAACTTTCATTAATTTATCCTAAAACACCATTTTTATGAGATCACCCTCACTTGAGGGCGATCAAGTGGGCTTGAGTAGTTTCCTTATAAAGAAAAAAAAATTATGTATATTCTCATGAACCCACACGATAATTTTAAAAATTCATTATAATTTAATTTCAATATGTATAAACATAAAATTAGTTATAAACTCCTTATACTGACGGCTTTGATATAACTATAAATCCAGAATAAGTTTTCAAATTATATTCAAACATAACTACAAAACCAATAAAATTTAAATTTCTAACATTAATTTACTGTGACAGATGATGTTATTTTCCTGGAACAAAATCACTGATATTTGGCTTAATAGAAGAAGGATGTGGTCTCAGGTTGGTTTGTGTATTTAATCTCTTTCTGTACTTCAGCATCAATAATGCTAATGCAAGATACAACCATTCTCGCCAGCATGCTGGATCCAATTTTATTAATCACTGCAATTTTTATTTTCTAATTCAAGATAATCAAAACCAAAAGTCTGCCTAAGAATAATCCTGGCTTGCCAGTTGTCCTGAGGCATCCATTGATAACTCTGCAGAACTGTTTTATTCACTTAAAGACAAGGTGAGTGTGTGTCAGACGAATCTTTGTCAAACAGGCTACACTGCCTCAAAGGCAAGGCTGGGCTGGGTGCTTGGATATGGGGCTCATTGGGGCAGGACTCTGAGTGACATTGCTAGGCAGTATGGAGAAGTGAGCTGGGGAAGACAGTGGGACGGTCCTGCATGTACTGGTGGGCAGGCTGCTGCTCCAGGCAACTGGGACTCAATCCACAGAAGCTCAGGGACACATTATGAGCATGCCTCAGAACTGACCACCTGAGAGGCAGGGAAGCCGGGACATTAATCCTCCAGCTCCCACTTGTCACCAGTAGATGGACGTTCCCGAAATCAGCACATCCAAACTGCCCCAGGCCACGGCTGCCAAGAAAAAGCCCCAGGCAGAGTCAGAGGGACTCTGACTCTGGACACTAGGCACACACAAGAACCAGTGTGCCCATAGGACATGGGCAGTCCACCAGTTCCATCTGTCCTGGGAGGAGGAGATTTCTTCACTGAGTATCATCAACAGTGCTTTCTGACATCACCGGGTGCTAAGTTCCAGGATCTGCTCACGGGCACAGGCCCTGACTCCACAGAGGGCGTCTGGCATGGCCATTCTGCTGGATGCTGCATGCAGATTCAAGTGCCACAGCTTTTCTTTGTGCAAAAAACTGCAAAAACTTCATGAATGCAGCTGTCATGACATCATTCAGCCCCTGCTTGGGGAGACTCTCACAAGGTCTTGCACATTTATGGGCTTTGCTTTCCATAATATACTCATGTTTCCTAATTATCAAAATGATTAGAAATTAAGTTTCACAGAGATTTTCATGACCACTGACAATAAGTGCCAGGGCCCCCGAGGTGCCAGGAGATGGTAGTAAGAGAAACACCGACCTAACGAATAAAGGTCCCTGTAGCCTGAAATTCCTCCTCTGAAATCGACCCGAGAGTTCCTTCATGAACTTTCCGTGGTTACAGCCACTCATTAGGGACATAATGACCGTATCTTACCTCCTACAAAATGGACATCTGTGTGACTTCTGGGGTCCTATTTAAGCTGCACAAATACTGCAGAGGGCTGGGCGCAGTGGCGCACGCCTGTAATCCCAGCACTTGGGAGGCTGAGGCAGGAGGATCGCAAGTTCAAAGCCAGCCTCAGCAACTTAGCGAGGCCCTAAGCAACTCAGTGAGACCCTGTCTCTAAATAAAACACAAAATAGGGCTGGGGATGTGGCTCAGTGGCCGAGTGCCCCTGAATTCAATCCCCGGTTCCAAAAAAAAAAAAAAAAATACTGCAGAGGGACCAGGCCTTCCTAGGTTACTCTAGTTTGCAACAGGGATTCTTATCCACGCTTTCCCCTTGATCCCAGGCTGCCTCTCTGGTCCTCGGTCCTGCCCTGCTATGCACACTTGGTGTGTTCGTGGGCACATCTCCAGTGAGGCTGTGACGTGACTGCACTCATACGAACCTGGTCACGTGCACGAACCCACCAGGTACCAGCGGTGACCCTGAGCTTCCTTTTGCCGTCAGCAGAGAGAGACACCAGCCTTTCTCGCAGTGACACTGTCGGTAAGTATCTGCAGGCCGCTGCTGCATGTCCTCCGCAGAGCAGGTGTCCCCTTGATAGGAGTTCCCTTTCACACTTAGTTAGCGTCTATTTTCACAGCGTGGGTTTCTTCTCCATGGCCCTGGGAAACTCCCGTGTCGCCTTGAAGGTCTGGCCTTTGTGACGAGTTGAGAGAGCGTTCATGCTGCTGTGACATGTGAATCATCTGAGCAGTCTGGAAACACATTTTCACGAGTCACTGTCCTGGGGAGGGGACATCTGGATCCCTCTCATCCTTCTCTTTAGAGTCACCCTGTCGGTACCCACAGAAAGATAAGAACTGAAAAGGTTTTCATGGTCCCGGGTATGTTTTGTTTATAAGAAACTCCACTCATTCTTTTATTGTTCAGCTAAAAATTCCTCTGCCCACGGGCACTCTCCCAGGTGCCTGCTAGTGATCCACAGGGACAGAAAGGCCCACCAGCCAGGGCCTGTGCAAACTCCAAGTCTTTCCCCTTCATGGGGAAATAGGACTAAGATCTGTGTTTACAGAACCCTGATGACTCAAGCACCTGTGAAGAATTCCAGGAGGCTGACTTGATCATCGTTCATGATCAGTTTCGTTGGATTTTGTTTAATGGAGTCTGTTGAATTCTGCCCACATCCCAGTTTCCCCCTTGGCCTGATTCCTGCAAGGCCAAGACCACAGGGTCCACCAGTGCTGCCCAGGCATTGGTCTCCATCCACTGAGTGAGAGAGAACATCACCCAAGAGGCACTTGTGTTCCTTCAAGGATCAATAACAACACTGCAGCTAATGACAGTCAACTTTTAAAGGGCAGAGTCTTCTTCCGCAAATGAATTCTTAAACCTACAATACATGATACTGTATCCTGTTTTTTTAAGATGAAAGGCAGAAGCAGCAGGAGGTACCGACGGTTCACTGAGCATTTACATCCTTTGAATTGCAGGGGGAAAATGTCCCTTTCCAGTGGGATGAGCCTTTGAAGTGGGGTTCTCAGGCCTCACAGGTGAACTGTGCATGTGATCCCCAACAGAGGTCTGTTGTGCGAGGCAGAGGCGTGATGGCAACACTGTGCCCTCCTTGGGGCCTCATGAATTGGTGTTTTCAAAGACTTGCACATGTCCCTGGCACTCCTTCTCTTCTGGACACTGTCCCAACGTCCTGTCACACCTTATGGAGAGCATTCGGGGACACACACACACATTGAAAATACGTGCTCTTCTCTGTCCTTTTATTAACAAAGTTTGTCCCCGTGTCGTCAGTTCCACCCCATAGCAGGACTTTCCTCCCTTTAGTTTTAAATAGTGCCTGTGTACTGGGGAGAAAGTGTTCGGCTGCCAGCAACAGAAACCTCAAATAACATACGGGTCTATTTTATGTTTTCCAGATAATAAGAAATCCAGAGGTGGACGATTCTGAGTGGCTCCAGCTGCCTGTGCACATCAGCAGGAATTAAGGTTCTTCTCAACCCTGCCTCCTCATTCTCAGAGGGTGTGCACTTCAACTCATGGTCACAAAGAGGTTGGTGAACCGCGAGCCACCACACCTGTGTTCTAGGAAGAGAAAGGGAATGTGATGGGGGTGGGGCAACAAAAAGAAAAAGTCTCATTTTTTTTCAAAACCTTTCCCAGAAGCCTTTCTACTTGTATTTTGTTAGGGAAAATTGGGTTGACTGACCATCCCCAGCTGCAAGGCATCTTGGATAGTATACTAGCTGGGTGACATTCTCCCGAAGGACAATCAAGATTTTTTAGAACATGTATGTCAGGGTTCTCTAGAGGAACAGAATCAGCAGGACGTATGATTATAAAAGGGGATTTATTAGGCTGGCTTACACGACCAGAAGCCGGATAGTCCACAGAGGCCGTCTGCAGGGTGGGGAGCTGGAGGAACCAGCAGTTGAGCAGTCTAAGAGGTGGAAGCCCCAGAACAAGATGGATCAACAGTACCACCCTAGTCTGAGACCAAGGCTTCTGGAAACTACCTGGAGAATCACTGGCAGAGTCCACTTTGGAAGAGTGAAGAAGTGAGAGTGGGATATTCTCAGGCGATAGCAGCAGCCCGTTCAAGAAGAGCCGAGCTTGCATCTGCATCTGCTTCCTTGTTCTTCCAGCTTTTATTCCACCCAAGCCACCATCCTATTGGACAGTGTTGCCCACGCTTAGGGAGGGTCTCCTCTTCAGTTCACTATCCCACATGCCAATCATTCCTAGACACGCCCTCATGGACACACCCAGAAGCCTCTCAATCATCAGCATCTCTTAATCCGATCAAGTCGACAATTCAGATTGACCATTACAGAACAAAAGAAGGGAATAGGGATGAGGCCCAGGCAACTAGTAGTCACTGTCACATTAGGGTCTGGGAATGACAGTCATCTCTTAATAGGAAAGTTCTTGCATTTTAAATACTGAAATCTTTTTCTGTGGACCTGCCTCCAGTGGATCACGCAGAGTTGGCCAAAGCATCGAACCCGCACTGCTGACTGGGTTGCGACCAATGAGCCTCACACATCAGGTAAGTAAGGAATGGCGGATCTCATCGCCTTTCCTGCTGCTACACCTAAGGTAAGTCCCCAGAAACAATTACCACACGCGTCGGAGGTGTTCTCCATGCTACGGTGAGTTCACCCCAAACAGCTGCTTCAAAGGTAAATTCTGTGCTTAAAGCCTCCCCGCCCACCGTTCTCAATTGTAAAATTAGAGCTCTCTTCTAGAAAGAATTCTGAGTGCCTGAAATCACCTCCGAGAATGCAGCAAACTCCAAAATTCACACTTCCCCCACTAGTTTATTAAATCCACCAGAGGAAGAATAATGTACAGCTAATTATGCACTGTTGAATCACAGGTACTCACCGTGGGTTCTCAAGTACAGAAAATAACCATTGAATGTTTTATATATGAAGTAACATTTAAAATAAAAAAAAATATTATTTTCTAAGAATCATTATTACTAGAGCTCAAAATAAATTTAGAATGTAAATGTAAACCAGAAAAAAGAAGTCAATCAGAAGAGGCCTTAGACAAAATTCAAGATTAATTTCTGATTTCACAATAAAACATTCTTAATAAACTTAACATGAAAGTTAATTTCCAAAACATGAAAAAAAATCTACCTCAAATCATCAGATAAGATCATACTTTTTAAAGTCCTAACCACAGTCCCATTATAACCAGTTTCTGGATTTAAAAAAAAGGGGGGGGATATTTTACCAATATTAGCAAACACTTTTTTCTGAAAAGGCAGCTCATAAGGTTGTATTAGAAAACCATCATAAGCATAATTATTGAAAAATATAAGACAAAATACTGGCAGATTACATGATCATTTTCTAAAAATGCAAGGGGTTCACTGAAAAACACTGGAAAAATTTAGTAAATTGAACATATATAAAATAAGTGTTGAAAACAGGGCAGCAACGATGGGTCAGGAATCTCTGTGATAAAATGCGGGTGAAAAACTCAGGTCTTGACACACACACATGGTTTTCTCCACTGAAATAGAAACAGAAGTCGATTTATAGAAACAGATACAAAGAGAGAGATGTAGGAACACTGTCTACTCAGGAGAGTTAGCACAGAGTTTGAAATGAAGAGATCCTGGTTGCGGTTCACCTGGGGCCGTGGTAGAACATACCAGGTGAGAAGAGGCGCGGACACAGTGAGACCTCCGTCCACCTGTCCTGGTGGTGCTCGCCTACCACACTGCCTACCTCTGTTTCAGACCTCTTGCGGCATGAGCACCCATCTTTCCAGACTTACCTCGATGGTACCTCGCCTTTAGCCTGAATCCACCTCCTAAATTTGGTTTAAATCAATCCAGACCAAGAGTCAGAAAGTCAATTCTACTTTCATCAACATATTAAGCTTGAGAAGAAATGCATTGAAACACTCATGATTGATTGAGAAATCCCTTTATATTTATGCTTTTATTATGTTTTCAAATTTTCTACAATGATTAGGAATTATTTCTAGACTTTCTGAGAAACCTTGGTCCACCTCTCTCCCTCATCCTCCACTTCCTAACTCCCAGCAAGTCTTCCCAGGCTATATGTCCAATGTCATGGCTTCAGCAAGGCCCTTCTATCCAGAGAATCCTGATGAGCTCCTGACTCGTCTGCCCCTCTCTCCCAGCAGCCCACAGCAAGCAGTTCTCATCCAACACAGGCCAAGAGGCTGCACCCAGGATGTGGGGCCAAGCACAGAGGCAGCCAGCCCTGTGAGTGCCCAGGCAAAGCACAGTGGGAGGAAGGGCTGTGGACCTTGAGACCCGGGAGACAGGAGGGTGGGCAACCCCACCATGAGGGTGCTCATCCCCAGGCATCCCCTCTTCTGGGCGAATCTGTCTCCACAACAATAAAAAGAATAATAGAATAATAAGAATAAGCCAGAAGCTAGAAGAATAAACAGTAAGCAAAGACTGGACACTGTTTAAACAGAAGAGTAACAGGTGGATACGCAGACCAGTGCATGGGAGTGGTTCGTGGGTAGAGTGCGCCATGCTGACCTCCACACAGGACTCTAAGTTATCCAATAAATTCATCTGGGAAGATTGGGGAAAGGAGGCAATCTCAAGTGAAATCCATTCAACATAATAAGTTGGAGAGGGATGGGGTTTTTTTCTTTAATTTAATTTATATTTATTTCCAAATTTATAATTGAACTAAATTCATTTAAATTTACACATGCAAAAAAAAAAACAAATAAAAATAAAGGCAAACTGCCCAATATTACCCACTATGATAATCAACATGACAAAAGATAAGATCTTACCAAAAAGATACTCTTTCTAGTCATCAACCCAAAATAGCATAACTCCCTTTGGAAAATGAGCAAAGCTCATGAACAGACACTTCAAAAAGGAAAAAACACTCATGGCTAATGAAAATGAGAAAGTTCAACTTTATCTACAGTCAATACTTGTGAAATAAAAGAATGTGAATAAAACTGGCAAATACCAACAAAAAAAGCTGATATTTATTGTAGGTAAGGATGCTCTGCTAATGGAAGTATAAATTGGAACCATAATTTTCACTGTTCTTAAGACACACTAAAATATTTATATCCACTCCTAGAAACTGGGGTGTCCTAAATACACCAGCCCTTGTTTACAGGGGCGTTTACTACAGAATTGTTTAATGAGGACCTGGCAACCAATAAAATTAGTTCATGAGAACCTTTAAAACATGCTAAGTGTATTTAATGACATTGGAAAGTTATCGTGGCTATTGATTTTTAAAATAGCTCACAAAATAACAAATTTAGTAGAATGCCAATTTCATTAAATTTTGTGCAGTTTTAAGAAGATAGAGAAAATGAGTAGAAATAAAATATTGACAATGGCTGTGTGGTGATATTCTGGGTGAATGTTCCTTTATTCCTACCATTTTTTCTGTTTTTAAAATTTTTCATAAAACCAAGGCACATGCCTGATAATCTGGGAAAACATCAAATACACCCACGTGTATGTATGTATGCACTTCCCTAAAAACTAATAAAAAAATAAGCAGAAATGGGCCCATGGATTGCTGGTGGGACTGCAAACTGGTGCAACCACTCTGGAAAGCAGTATGGAGATTCCTTGGAAAACTTGGAATGGAACCATTTGACCTTATTATCCCACTCCTCGACATATACCCAAAGGACTTAAAGTCAGCATACTACAGTGACACAGCCACATCAATGTTTATAGCAGCTCAATTCACAATAACCAAGCTAGGGAACCCACCAAAGTGCCCTTCATCAGATGAATGGATAAAGAAAATGTGGTACATATACACAATGGAATATTACTCAGCCATAAAGAAAAATGAAATTATGGCATTTGCCAATAAATGGATGGAACTAGAGACTATAATGCTAAGTGAAATAAGCCAGTTTCAAAAAAACCAAAGGCCAAATGTTTTCTCTGATATATGGATGCTAACACACAATAAGGAGGGGGATAGAAGTTCATTGGATTAGACAAAGGGGAATGAGAGGAAGGGAAAAGGGATGGGAACAGGAAAAACAGCATAATAACTTTTCTATGTTTGTATATGAATAAACAACCAGTGTAACTCCACCTCATGTAACATCCACAAGGATGGGAAGTCATACTCCATGCATGTATGATATGTCAAAATATACTGTACTGTCATGTATATCTAAAAAGAACAAATTTTTAAGAATTTAAAGAAAAAGAAAAAAAGAAATGGGCCCATAGAGGATCAAAAAAAGTCAAGCAGTTTTAAAATATAAAAGTAGCTCCCACACTCTTTACACATAAATTCTGTCTCATTGTTCTAATTACGAAGGCCACTGGGAGCTATCGCCATGCACCGTCCTGTATGGTGCCTGGCACACAGTGAGTCCTCAACAAATATCTGTTAGAGGAATAAGGAAACTACAGCACACACGAGAGGAAGGCTTTTGATGATAATTTTCTTGACACAATTTCGAACCCATCTAAATAAACCATTGGTCCTGCTGCTTAATAACTTTTGGAAATGTCTTAATATTAACTACTCAGAAAACAAAAATCATTATTTTTGACAGATGTTCTCTAAAATTTAATTGGTTTAACTCCTATAATCCCATACAGCAAGTTAATTTGCTTAGCTACTTGGGGCACATTTCACAATTAATTCTTTCCTGTGAGTTCACAGCAGTGCTCATGGTTGAGTCTAGATGGGTCACGAGAGCATCCCTGAGGCTTCCTCCGACTGCTGCTCCTGGGTGACGGTGACACCTCTGGTGAAACGTGTCAGGGTACAACTGGCGGGCCCACTTTGCTGTGGGAACTTCAGTCATCTATTCGTATAGCTGGTGTCAGAAATAACGGGGGAGGGGGTGTCTGGCTGTGTTCACAGACTCTACAGACCATTTCTATGAGATGGTGAGATGGCCTGATGGAACGAGGCACAAAAACGTGTGAAAATGATGCAAAACGCGCCCCAGCTAACAAAGCAGGAGAATCTAAGCAACACAGACCTTCACAAGGGATCTCAACAGACACGTGCTCGCTTTCTAATCACTGGTGACCCAGCTCTCATCTCAAATCTATTGAATTTATCGTATCAATCCTGCAGTCACAGATCTAGACGTAATCTTCTTTATTTTTCCCATCTCTGAACTTAACCCAGAGTAGGGAGAGAAATCTTGAATGGAGTCTCTTGTGATCAGCTGCCAAGATGGCCTCCAGCGAAGCCTGAATTTGGGTCTTCCCTCATGGTCTCCTCTCATGAACCAGCTGACCTGTGTATCATACAGGGTACGGTAGAAATGAAGGCATGTGACTTCTGGGACCAGGTCCTAACACCCACGGCCCTTTGCCTGTTGTCTCTCTTATGTTACTTGCTCTGTGGGAAGCCAGGCGCCATGTTGTGAGGACATTCAAGTAGCCCGTGGCAGCACAGCGGGAAGAGCCCACCTGAAGAAACTGAGACCTCCCGCCACAGTCACAGTAAGGAGCCATCCTGGAGGCAGCTCCTCCAGCCCCAGTCACACGGTCAGACGACTGCTCCCGGCCAGTTCCTTAGCTGCAACCTCATGAAATTCCCTAATTCCTGACCCTTGGAAACTGCAAGGGATAATGAACATTTTCTGTCTTAGACTGCTAACTTTTAGAATAATTTATTGCATAACAATAAATAACCAACCCACACATTCATTCTAAGAAAACTCATTCAAATTAGTGGTGAATCTATTGTTTCAGGATTTAAACTCAGTTCCTTCAGGAATCTCCACTTCTTCATTCTCTCTGGAGATAGAATGGGATCTAAGTTCCAGGGACTTCATTTCTCCTAATAGTGAAGAAAGGTTTTCTTGGCCCCTAATGTCTGAATCCATTAGGATGATCTGGGTTATCAATATCAGAATGACAGGATCAGATAATATGCATTTTTAGCTCACAATAACATTTGGAGGTTCATACTTCCAAAGTGAGATGATTCAGTAGCTCAACAACCTCACACCTTTCAGTAGCTTCTATTTTCTTGGTTTTCCCCCTATTGGATTTCTTTTCCTGTAAATCATCTGTTCACATCTTATAATCACTTTTTTCTTAAGTCTTTAGTTATTTTCCTATCAATTTCTAGAAGCCCTTGTGTTTTAAAAGACTGACCGTTATCTGTGACTTAAGTTCAATGTTCCCCAGTCTACCAGCTGACAGGTTACTTTACCTCTGGGGTTTTTGATCATGCAAATATTTAATAATACATTTAAATTTATCAATCTTTTTCATTTATACTTTCTGGATTTTAAGTCACATCTGTTTCTGAACTTGGAATGGACCCACCATTTGACCAGCCATCCCACTCCTCAGTTTATACCCAATGGACTTAAAACCAGCATACTACAGTAAAGCAGCCACATCAATGTTCATAGCTGCTCAATTCACAATAGCTAGATTGCAGAACCAACCTCAATGCCCGTCAATTGATGAATGGATAAAGAAACTGTGGTATATGTACACAATGGAATATTACTCAGCCATAAAGAAGAATAAAATTATGGTGTTTACTGGTAAATGCATAGAGTTGGAAAATATCATGCTAAGTGAAATAAGCCAAAACCAAAAAACCAAAGGCTGAATTTTTTTTTCTGATAAGTGGATGCTGATATATAACAAGGGGGGGCGGGGGAGAAGAATGGAGGAACTTTGGAAAAAATAAAATAAAATAAAATACCTGTTTCTAGTCAAAGTTACAATGCAATCATTACCTCCTGGTTTCTTCTAGTACTTCTATGTTTTCTTTTTTTAACATTTAGAATTAAATATTGTAATTTAATTGTACCTTATTAATTATGATGATTTTTATTGTGATTGCAGTTGTAATTTGCTTACTCATTCACTTGTAATTTCTTTTGATGTACAAATTTGAGGTATAAATCCAAATAAACCTTTCCTTCAAAGCCACATGCCACTTAGTGAGCAGTCCATGCTTCCCAGCACACCCTCTTGTGAGGTCACATGTTACTAACCCATAATCACCACCCCCTTTTTCCTATAGCAACTTGAGGGGCTGAACAATTAGCAGCAGTCACAGACAACTTTCCACCCTTGTCAGAACTCAAGGACACCACACTGCACATGGGAACAGGAGCCTGCCACCTCTGGCTTGCCCCGTTTTTATAAATAAAGTATTATTGGAACACTGCCACCCCCACTCTTTCACATATTCTCTATGACTGCTTCAGTGCTACAAGGGCAGACCAAGGGGCTCCGACAGAGACCTCAGGAGCCACCACACCTGGAACATGCTCCCTGACCCTTTCCAGATGAAGGTTTCAAATCCCTCCATTCGAGTTTGCAGAGTACTTGACCTCATGTCGCCTCTGCTAAAGCCACAGCAACCTGACGGGGAGCAGTGTCTCCATTTCACCTATGAAGAACACCAGGCATGAAGAAGCTGAGCAGCAGCGAGGGGCAGACCCGGAAACAGCTCCAGCCCCGGCACTTCCCTTCCACCGCTGCTCCTCCCATCACGGGTACCCACCTTGCAGTTTCCAAGGTCCTTTCACGGGCCTTAATTTTCTTGATCATTTCAATAATCCTGTGAATAAAAATGAGCCCTGTCTCCCTTACCCATGCAAGAACTGAGTGATGAAGAGGGAAAAGACAGCTCTGAAATGCTCCCAGCAGGTCTCTGGCAAGAAAGGTCTGGTCCTCGTACAGCAGGTCTGTCTGGTCCCTTAATGAAACCCTGGCTCCCTCCAGCCTGGAATCCTCAGAACATTCCAGCTATTCTTTAATCAATTTTAATACAGCTATCTGCTTAATGCTGATGATTTGTGAAAAGAAAACAAAGTGAAGCCCAGGAAAGAGGAGAAAGGGAATCTGAAACCCAGGTTTTCAAATACTACAATCAGATTGAAGATATACCGACTCTTCAAAGCAAATAAGAATCTTTTGAGTGGAAAAACTGGAAAAGTGGCCGTCAATATCTTCCAGCTTAGGATGCCCACGGAACAGACG
>JAJEJO010000770.1:0-13237 GCA_020662805.1 Glaucomys volans | reverse complement strand
TAGAGGGCAGGACTGGTAGAGAATTACCAGGGCATCACCACTCAGCTCGGTATCCTGGCAAGTTGGTCCTCTCTTTCTCCCTTGGCTCTCATCTCCCTTTTGGGAAGCACTGGCCGTCTTCTGCCACTTTCTGGATGAAGTGGAAGCCAGTTACCAGCTCCGCAATCACTGTAGAGCTTTGGGCTGTAAGGACCAGCAGGAACGGTACACCTAAGAGAAAGGCTGGAGCACAGGGGTTGGCGGGCAGATTGGTTTCGGGATGGGGAGACGTCTCACAAAACCCAAGGTGAGAACACAGCCAGACCTGGAGGGACTGGACCTGGAAGACAAGTGATTGGAGCCTCTACCTCTCGTTCTTATCTTTCCACATGCACTAATTTTCCTCTCCATTCCACTTTCTCCTTTACGTATCTCACAGCTCTCCGACCTCTCAGTTCACAGAAAAAATATGGCAACTCTTGAACAACCAAGTTCAAAGTCGAACCATGCTCACAGCCTCCTTGAGTCTCCCTGGATCCCAATTCTAAGCCCTTGCAATGGAGATTCTGGTTGGCTCAGCTTAGGTCAGGAGAACACCCCCGGTCCAGTCAGCTGCAAAGAGTGAGGGGCACAGCATAGCTTAGACTGACATGACGGCCACTGTGGGCTGGGTGGTCACTGAGCAGATCCAGCAGAGCCAGATGTGCAAGCAAAACCTAGATTAGTGCTCACTGAAATGCAAGTGAAAACTACACTGAGATTCCACCTCACTCCAGTCAGAATGGCAATTATCAAGAATACAGTTAACAGTTGGCTAGGATGTGGGCAAAAAGGCACACTCATACATTGCTGGTGGGACTGCAAATTGGTACAACCACTCTGGAAAGCAGTATGAAGATTCCTCAGGAAACTTGGAATGGAGCCACCATTTGACCCAGTTATTCCTCTCCTTGGTATATACCCAAAGGACTTAAAATCAGCGTACTATAGGAACAGCCACATCAATGTTTATAGCAGTTCGATTCACAATGGCTAAGGTATGGAACCAACCTAGGTGCCCTTCAACAGATGAATGGATAAAGAAAATGTGGGACATGGAATATTACTCAGCCTTAAAGAAGAATTAATTTATGGCATTTGCCAGTAAATGGATGGAATCGGATGATGGAATGGATGATGCTAAGTGAAATAAGCCAATTTCAAAAAACAAAGGCCAAATGTTCTCTCTGATATGTGAATGCTAGCACATAATAAGGGAGGGGGAGGGAAGAAGAGAAGTTCATTGCATTAGACAAAGGAAGGGAAGGGAAGGGGGATGGGAATAAGAAAGACATGGAATAAATCGGACATAACTTTCCTATGTTCACATATGAATACACAACCAGGGAAACTCCACATCATATTAAAACCACAAGAATGGGATCCTAATTAGAATAAGTTATACTCCATGTATGTATAATATGTCAAACACACTCTACTGTCATCTCTATCTAAAAAGAACTTTTAAAAATTTTTTCATCTTTTTTTATTTGTTCTAATTAGTTATACATGACAGTAGAGTGCACTTATGCATTTTGATAAATCATACATAAATGGAATATAATTTCTCATTTTTCTGATTGTACATATTGTAGGATCGCATCAGTCATACAGTCATATATGTACTTCAGACAATAATGTCTGTTTCACTGTACTATCCTACCTACTCCCGTACCTCTTCCCTAATCTAAAGTAACTATTCTTCCCTAGTGCCCCCCACCTTATTGTGAATTAGCATCCGCATATCAAAGAAAACATTCAGCCTTTGGTTTTGGGATTTGACTTCTCTTTGCATGATATCCTCCAGCTCCATCCATTTATCAGTAAATACCATCATTGCACTGCTCACTGGTCAGTCTGCTTGTGAAAATCAATCCTTGCCAACATGGGACCACAGCCCAGCTGGCCACCACTTCTTTACCTGACTCACTTTTTCTTAAACGGAAATAATGCATCAGGAGACCTGTGATAGCGTGCGCTTCGGTTGGGAGACCAGATATTTTTCTACTACTTACGAAAATGAATGCATATTACTGAAACCAAGAACATGCCTCCTCAGACGGTGTAAAGTCGGGTGTCTGCACCCTCCTGAGTAAGTGCGGTGCTCTGCCCTTCGCCTCTCTGTCCTGTTTATTATGTCCCTGCAGCCAAAACATTCCATGTTCAAATCATTCGGACAGATTTCAGTCCATCCCTGCTTTATTCCTCCTTAAATTAAATTTTTCTGCCTTGAGTCTCACATTGTTGAAAAAAAATGGCTTGTGATCTTTCCCTGAGCTCTTCACACCAATAACTTTAAAACAAAAAATAAGCCCTCCATTGTCCTGCTGTTCTCCACTGCCTGCACATGGGGGTTCTTGGGGGGGCGAGTCCTGCAGGTGACGTGGGTTCGTGTTTTCAGCTTCAGTTTTAAAGGTCAGTGCAGATAATTGCCTACAATTTGGGGGCAGGGCTTAAGTTCTGGGCACACAGAGGCAAGGAGACCCTGAACTTGCTGTCCAGGGCCTTGGGGGAGGGAGGGGACAGAACCCTAAAGAGACATCACAGGGAGCTGGGCATGAGGTCTGCAGAGGTCCCCTCTCCAGGTGTGATGTGAAGGTAAAGGGCACTCAGTCAGTTCTAAAACACAGGGCAGGTCCTCAAGGAACTGCGTTTAGTTGGAAACTAGTACTTAGAATTCATAAACAATATCTGACATGTAATTTATGTTTTAACGAATTTTTACTAAACATCTACTACATACTATCCCTCTTTGATGGCTGGGAATAAGCTCTGGCCCCTAGACTTTTTAATTTCTAGAGAAGGGTAAATGGGGCAAAATAGAAACAAGTAAATACACAGTAGAACCAAGGGCAAGGGGGACTATGGAGCTAGAGGACAGGAGACAGGCTCACTGGGAGGTGGAAGGGCTGCTCTACCAGGTGGAAGGCTGGGGAGGCCTCCGTGGGAAGGTGAGGTCCTGGCAGAGACCTGGAGGAACAGAAAGAGTGGGAGGAGATGGAAAACCATGTGAGTCAGAGGAAACACCTCAAAAGCCCCGAGGCTGGAGCCTGCCTGAGTTCTGGGAAGAAGACAGTGAAGGCGGGAGTTGCAATGGGATCACCAGGCAAGGGGACTGCAGGTCAATGGAGGACCCCACAGGCCCCTGGAGGACACTGGCATTTCCTTGGTGTGATGTTGAAGCCTCTGGAAACTTTTGAGCCAAGTTTTGTGCCATACATTTAAAATCATTTACATTTGGAGGCTGAGGAGTGAACGGAGTACGGGGGCCAAAGGTGGAAAAGGGGGCGCCCTTAGTTCACCATAAATAAACCAGAGGAACCATATGGCAGGAGGGCGTCTCCTGGCGTCAGGGGAGATGGTGGAAAGTCGTTGGACTCTGGACTCGCGGGAGGCTCGGGGCTTGAGCAAAGGATGGATGGAGTTTCCAGTTACTGAGAGGGAAAAGGCCTGGCAGAGGTGTTAGGTGGGAGGCTGGAAATCAGGGGTTTTGTTTTGGACATGTTGAGTTGAGGCATTCGGAAGAAACCCTGTAGAGATACGGAGAGGGCCGATGGAGAGACAAGCCAGCACTCAGGAGCGGGGTCTAGGCTGGATTGATTGAGCTGTGTAGACTCCGCGTAGTGATGCGGTGCCTGGCACACAGCAGGGCTGCAATAAACCACACGTGCACGGAGGCCGTGGCTCCCATCAGCAGAAACATTTGCTCACCTCTGGGAAAGAATTAGGCCTCCACGCCCTCCTGAGGGTCAATACCGTCTTCCCAGGAGAAGAAAAGCACCTTTTGTCCTTATTCCGAATGACTGGCCAGGCTTCGCTCGGTTTGCTTCCTCTCTCCGAGACAGCATTAATAAACAAATCCGAAATCACACAAGTAGGAACGTGAATTATTTACAGTGTGCTCGAAGGGCTCAGAAGGGCTTTGTAAGGTAAATAATTTATAAACTCACAGAAATAATTTCTTTTTTTCACTAATTAAGGGTGAAATTTTTACCAATAAATCATGAGAGGTTCCGGGAAGTGCGCGGAAGGAGGCTCAATTCGGCCCAACCGACGTTTACTAAGAAACAGCCATGCGACAAGCTCGCGGCGGGACACGGCGACGAGAGAAGGGCCGGGTGGAGTCTCTGCTTTCAAGGAGCTGCCTGTGCAGCGAGGGGACCCGCGTCCTTAAGGACGCCTGGTGCTGCTCAATAGGGAGTCCGGGGCCCTGCTTGACAGGTGCTTGGCGGGATGCTGACTCCCGCCGACCTCAGCAGGCAAGACCAGGTGGTTTGCTCCAGCCAGTGAGCACTCGGCAGGCATGACCACGTGGTTTGCTCCAGCCAATGAGCACTCGGCAGGCGTGACCACGTGGTTTGCTCCAGCCAATGAGCACTCGGCAGGCTTGACCACGTGGTTTGCTCCAGCCAACAAGAGGCGAACAAAAGTTACCAGCCTCCCTTCCCAGTAGCTCTCAGAGGCCACCTATGACTCACCTTGTTCTGGTCCACTGTCGTGGCCATGAGAGTCAGCGTTGACGTGCCGCTTCCTCCAGCCGACGTCCGTGTGCACCTCTGAGAAGAGGGCCCCCCAATCCACGTAGGTGGCCTGCTGGAGGCAGAGCAGGAGCAGGAAATAAACTCTGGTGTTGCTGATATTGGGGGATCATTTGTCGCTGCGTGCCCTGGCCCATCCTGAATGCTACCAACCCTGTATTGATAAAGGAAATATTCATGGATTTCCACATTCCAAAGTCCTCCATTTACCGCCTCCCCCCCCTCCATTCTCTGAGTCTTTATTTACCTATTTCTATTTTAACATACAATTTCTTCTTCAGTTCGGTTTCCCAAATAATTTTTCTGCATTTATTTACAGAAACAAAGACATAGATCCAAGCCATCATTCAAATACTCCTTTTCGTGCCTGGGTTCATTTAAAAACTCTAGTTTCTCACTTAGAATTTTCTCTTTCTAGCTCCTGTTGCCCTTCCACTTCCACCACCGGAAGGCTTTCTGATCATGTCACATCTGTGCCCAGAAGTGAATGTCTATCTGTTTCTGTTGTCACTGCTGTTGTTAATGTCACCACAGCTTCCAGGCCTGTGAGAGGAGTGCCAGGCAGGAATCATAAAAAACCAGGGGTGCCATTGACTCAGGGGTCTCCTTCTGCACCCCTACATCCGCACCCCTACATCCGCACCCCTACATCTGCATCCCCTACATCTGCACCCCCTACTGTAGACAGTGCTGCCCCATAGAAGAAGTCATGAATGACTGCTCCTCCAGGACCAGCAGCTTAGCAAAACGAGGCACAGTGTTCTGCTCCTGTGTGTTTGGGTGCCTGACACCTTCCTAGTGCGAGACCAAGAATGCACCTGTCGCAGAGGGTCAATGAATCCTGTGGAGGGAAGGAGGGACCTGCCTATGGGTCCCTGCAAAGGCTAGTTATGAGAAAGGATGTGCTCTGGGGCTACAGGAGCAGCAGGTGCTCCAGAGGAAGGGGCCCAGGGTGGGAAGACATCCTGGAGAACCCAATGAAGCAAAGATCAAAAGTGCCCTTTCTCAGCTGGTTCTGCAAGTACAGAGGGGCTTCTGTGTCGGCAGTTGGTCTAACAGTTTGGAAAATCTGCATTAAAGGTGAATGGCCAAGGTACGGGGTATCCCCTCAAGAGCAACCAAGCACCATCTCGCTGGTAGGGGAGACTGGCTTGGGAAAGGTCAAGGCAAAGAGAAATGAGAGCTCAGACGCCTGCAGAGCTGGAGAGGCCAAGACGGGTCGGGGGTGCTGGTGGAAGGCTGGAGCCTGCCTCTGGCAGCGCAACTTCCATCCTCCTTCCTACCAAGTCTCCACAAAAAAACCAGAGTAACATGTCTCATTCAGTCACTGACAACTCCTCCATCTTCCGAAAATCTGATGAAAAACAACCTTTCAAAACCACCGATTATATGGATTCTGTAATGCAACCACAATTTTGTACCTGTTCTACATAAATTTGGATTTTTTTTATTAGGTTATTATGCCCTAATAACATAACAGACAATCCTCAAAAGAAAATACAATAACAAAGAAGTCTCGGGAACTATTCCAGTAGCCAATTCAGATTTCAGGAGAACCCCCCAATCACCATTAATCTTCTGTAGGTGCCTCTTGTACTGGGGGCAGACCTTGGCTTAGACTCAACTATGGTTTTCTAACATCAGCACCAATTTACACAGATTTCTGTCCTCAGAGCCCCACCCTAACCCCAACTCTAACATGGGAACCAGTGTCACTGCAGATCTGAGATAGTGGGGCCTATTCCGTCTTGGATAGTTTCCTATGTCTAGCACTAGGTAGCCCAGAGTTGACACAACCGTGTTACTGCTACACAGTGGCAAAGCAGGCTCCTTCTGACTTGTTACTTACTCCCCCACATAGTTTCCATTTCCATGCTCACTTTGTGGCCCAAAATTGTTGCAGAGCACCAGCTGTCATATCCACATTCCAGCCATCGGGAAGGAAATGGGGGGGAGCAGTAAAAGCACCCATCACCTCCTTTTAAGTACATTTCCCAAATGCTGTCACTTCCTCTTACAACTAATTGAACAAGAACCTAGATTCATGGTCCCACTTAGGAGCAAGGGAACATGGGAAACTGTGCTTTCTTTGGGACTGCCATGTGGCACTTAACAACTGAAGGTCAATTACAGGGAATGAGGGGAAAATAGCACTGGGGGATAATTGGTGCTTCCACCCACTCCAATATGGTTCACGCCAGATTTTAATTTGTCTTTCTCTGCTTCTTCTTAAGTGCTAAGAAAAATAATGAGATATATAAAGTTTTCTGAAACCATGAAACCGAACTCATTTACCTTTATAATTTTCTATTAATCTACTACCAGAATTCATTTTGCATTTAATTCCAGTCTCTAACACTTTAATGCCATCTCTTTAGTCTTTACACATTAGTGGTCTCAGTCATGTCAGACTTTTTCATCTCCTTTATGTTCATTTATTTTAACTTTTAGTGGTCTTCCAGCCAATCCTTTATCCTTTTTATTACAAGAGCATGAAATTTTATAATCCCTTAGAGCTTTGTTAGTCAGCTGCTGCAGGGTTCTTAACCTTCGCTAATTTATTCCCTCATTTTTGACTTTCAGATCTGAAGCTTGCCTTAATATTTTGTTTTTGAATATGAAAGTAACTTTTATTAAGTAGGTTTATTGCATTAATAGATTTTTATTTCAGTTTTTACAGTTATATTTAAGCTCCCTGCTAGTTACACTGCAGATCATTTTAATAACAATTTATAATGTGATGAAATATAATTTATATTTTAATGTAACAAAAATGTACACACTGCAATAAAGCAAGAGCAATTTTAAAAATTTTACCTGGAAATCATTTCAAAGAAGCATGTATTTGTTTGAACTCCCAAATAAGCAATTTTATTGATATTTATTATAATAGAAACTCCCTAAACAATAATAGCTTCTCTTTTTAAGGGAAAAAAGATAAAGTCAGTGTCTCTTAAAATAGCACATATGTTTTGATGTCACATTTGCCTCGTTCCTTTCTCCTCGCTGCTTGGATTTCTGGAAGGCAGAGAGGGAATTGTATTTCCTTCATCACCCAGCTACACGGATGATCAATATCCGGCTGTGAAATTTCCTAATGCAGGTTACATCAGCAAGAACAATCATGTCGGCATTAACTGAGATATATATGTGACAATAAAATAATGCTAATAATTATAAAGCACTCTTTCCTCCTCCATTGAAAATCTGGCAGGGAAATATAGAAAGACTGATCAAAATGCAAATGGTAGGCATATATTTGTGCACCAGGGAAAGAAAAACCAAGGCATGAACTCCAAGACTTTAAACCTTCGGTTTTGAAAGTGATAAGACAAATACCAAGGAAAAAAATTGGCACCAGAGAATTGGACTCGGATAGTACCTATCTTCAGGCAAGAACCTAACTACCCGTATCAGCTAGCATGTTTCAAGTAACAAACCCCCTCAAAACCCAGTGCTTTAAAATATGAATTTTTATTCAGCTCATGAGTTTGCAAATTGGCAAGTGGGGTTGGGAGGTTCTGCTGCTCTGAGCCAGGCTTGCCTGCTGGTGACTGGACTCACCAGCAAACCTCTGACTCATTTCTGGGTGAGCTGGGAGGCCTGCTGGTCATTGGCTCAGGGGCCTCAGTCCTCTCGACCTCCAGCCAGCAAGCTCAGGCTTGTTCATAATGTGCTGGCAGAGTTCCAAGAGCTGCAAGAGGGCAGCCCATTGCAGGAGTGCCTTCTGGACAGCACCTACTTCTGTCCGATTTGCTAATGTCCCACTGACCAAGCCAGGTCATGTTCTCCACACAGATACATGGGATGGAGAACCAGATCCCATCTCTTCCTGAGAGGAACGATCAATTGAAGGGATGGTAGGATCTACTGCATCCCTCCTAGGATATGAATGATATTTGCTATTAAATTCTTGAGTCCCATGGTCCATGTGAACACTCTGCTCATTCAGTCTGAGTGCTTACTACCTGCCAACTCCTGTTTCAGAAATAGTGAGTAAAATAAACAAAAACTCTGCTCTCATGAAGCGCATATTCTAGTGTGGTTGCCTAGTCTCCAAATCAACATCCTTTCAGGCCCCAGTCAATGTCTGGGCCTCCCACACCTATTGATAGACATTCAATATTCCTTCCCCTGGATTAGGCAGAGGGGAGTGAGGGGAGGGGAGGGAGCGTGGGAATGGGAAGGACAGTGCAATGAGACGAATATTATTACCCTATCTACATACATGTATGACTACATTACCAGGGTGGCTGTGCCATGTGCAGCCAGAGGAATGAGAATTTGTGCTCCATTTGTGTACGAGGTGTCAGTCAAAATGCATTCTACTGTCATGTATAACTAATCAGAACAAAGTAAAAAATATCCCTTCCCTGTCCTCAGCAATAGGCTCTTCCCTTCCCTTTTGGGAGCTTCTCCCTGTATCTTCTGGAGAACCATCAACCATGGGATGTCCCTTTTGTGGCCACACATGTGATCGTGATATCCAGTCTGGCCAACCAAAATGCCTTACCCTAGACACAGCAATTGCTCCACACTTGGGCAGATGACTCAGGCAGGACCAATCAAAGACAGCCTTGGGAACTCAAGTAAGGAAAGAAAATCTGAACTCGACCTATAGGCACAGCATGAGCTAGCAATGCCAACAACCTCTTATACCCCATGAGAATAAAGCATCCGGGGCCAGGGGGTGGACAACGAGGAGAAACAAAGACCCAGTGATGTCATTTCAGTTTCTGGAGACAGTTAAGTCCACAGTCACATCCCCCCTGCACTTGGTTATACAATGTCAATTACCTATCAAGTCTGAATTGTTTTTGTCGTCCACAACCAAATAAATAGTGATTAATCCAATCTTCCAGCACTGAGCACTGCTGACCCAACCTCCCAAAGTCATCGAGAGCCCCCGGAAGCCCTGTGTGCCCTATGCAGAATCCCATGATAGGCACTACCCATAATTCTACCATGCACACAGAAAGCTGTGCATTCTACAGAGAATAACTCCATGATACAATTACAATGTAGCAACCATAACTATACTTTCTTGTTTTTTTAAAAAAAGTTATCAAACTAAATAGGGTTCTGCCATTTCTAATTTTTCATCAATAATTATTTGATTCTTGTTTATTCACTGGGTCTCACCCAGTGATCCCCATGAACAGGTTCAAGAAAGATTTATGAAAGGAAAATAAATTAACAAAATTCTGTCTTGTAGATTATTTTTTCCACAAAGTCAAAAAAAAAGATGAGCTTCCTGCCAAGTCATGAAAAATTCCAATGATCTTTTGGACTATAGCCTAAGAACCATTTTTGAAAGTACTATTGCAGATTATATTAAATTAATCAATCCTAAATTACAAATGATAAATCCTACTCTCCTCAAGCTACTTCTCCAACAAGTAGCAGGGCATTTTCCTGGAACAGACTCTGGAATTCCACTGCCCAGACCACCACCCACCCGTGTCCCATAAAGTGGTACTCACACACGTGTGCATGGAACTCTGAGTTCAAATTAGAACACACGTCCTCTCACTGCATGAAGGGATCTGGGGAGGAGCCCATTACACTTGGTCTGAGCCAGCATTTCCTCCACTTGCTTTATCCCCAAACATATTTTGTTTAACCATACCACACTAGTTACTATCCATGAAATCAACTGTGAAATGCATAATAACTGATTATCTAAAATAAGGGTCGGCAAACTATTCTTTTGTAAACGGCAAAATAATAAACATTTTAGGATTTTCAGACCATGTGACCTCTGCCACAACCACTCAGCCTGGGCAGCAAAATGGAAAAGCAGCCATAGAGTAGGTGTGAATGACAAGGCATGGCTGTGTTCCAGTAAAACTTTATTTATAAAAACAGGTTGAGGGCTGGATGTGACCTGTGGGACATCGTTCACTGGCCTCTGTCTAAACCAACAGCAGCCTTCCAGTCAAGAAAAGAAGAGTAGACAAGACCATGGACTTGGAATCCATCTATCTACATGGCTTCCCTCTCCTGACACAAGCCTGCAGAGACTCCAGCAAGTTACTGAAATTCCCAGTCTCGGTCCATCACTGCAAAGTGAAGATCATGCAAACTTTCACACACGATGGAGTTCACATTCCTACACAACTCCTCTGTGTGGAGGGTGTGTGACTGTGTGTGTATGGGTGTGTGTGTGAGAATGTGTGTAATTCAAGAAGGAGTCCAGTTCAACACATGGACCAACATAGATCAAGAGTGGAGAACAGTAATGACATCTGTGAGGCGGAGAGGCTTCAGCTTCTGATGGTGCCACTGGCCAGCACCACAGGGGATCCTACCATGGCTGCCAGGCCAACAGAGGATCAAAACTCAAAATCCAAAGTATGGTTTGTATTAAAACCCTTTCGCACCATTGTGTATTCAGAGGAGGTGTCAGATCAAGACATTATTAACTCAGAGGCTGTCTATGATGCAAAGAGCACTCAGATCTAAGGATGATAGATCACACACACACACACACACACACACACACACACACACAAACTTGCCTTGTGGGAATCTGTGACATTTGGAGAAGGGCCCTAGACCTCCTCAGTGAATGGAGCTGACAGTCTAACTGGTAAGAAACAGAGACTCAGTTAGCACCGTGTCTCCACAAACCTACTGGACAGGAAGGTATACTCACACTCACCTGGGTCTAAAGTGACCAAGAAAGCTGGTCTCCAGCTCACATGAGGTTTCCACCCTGAGCCTCTGCTTACAAGGAGACTATCAGAGAGGTTCACTTTTCCTCCTCTTAGGACAAAATGGAGATCAAGAGAAGCAAAGAGTATGTGAACTCTACTTTGGTTCTAGGTTGGGTTTTTTTGTTTGTTTGTTTGTTTATGCAAATGTTTGCTCTCACAAAATTTTCTTTTAGGGGGACTGAACAGTGTCTGTTTTGGTTCTCTATTGCTGCGTAAGAAAAACTACGGCAGAAGTGTTCTTAGAATTTTTTTTCACTCATCCTGGCAAAATTATCTTCTTATTTTGCTGCGATGCCCATGCTCATGTGTTCAATCTTTACTGCCTAACACAGGTCTTCTTTGCATTCATTCTATTTTTTGCATGCAGACATGACCGAGGGAGAGCGTTTGAAAAGCTCACATCCCTCCAGAGTTCCCCTTTTGTTCCACAGGGACCAACATTGAACACGGTTAATTTTTTTTCTTTAAAAAAAAAAAGCATTTAGAAATGAAGGCTTCTTTGTCAGGAAGCAGCTTCTCGTCATCCTGACACCAGGCAAAAATATGACACTATTTCCCTCTGAAGTGCATTTGTTATCAATACGCACTTACCTTGGTGATCGAGTCTTGCTGGGAGAGACACCTGCTCTGCATCTGCGATCTGTTTAATACCTTAGGGATACATCACTTAATAATTTAGTGCTAAACCATTTAGCATTTTAGCCCATCATCGCTTATATTACACACAGGATTTCAGTAATGTCTGATAAAATTATGTGTTAGCTGCCTTATGTGTGTGTAAAACTTAATAAGTCTTCTTTCCCGCCTCAAGTTTAATAACTGATTTTCTTACATTTATGGATGTGAAATTTTATTGCTCATGGATATAGCTTGAACCTAAATCTTCATATCTTATAAATTGATTTTTAGTTTCCTTTTTGACCTTATGAATTTCAATCAGACATTGACCTCTTGTTGCTCATGAATCTGACTGATTTAATGCCTTATAACAATAATAGTGGAGAAAAGCATTATCATACAAGCCCACGGGGTCTACAGAGACCCATAACTATATCTGAAGGCCTCCGGCAATAAGAATTCTCCACCTAAGACCACCCTCGACAGCCAGCATCTTCTACTATGCTGGGATGGCCCATCCTTGTCTCAGCCTAACCAGGCTGAGCAGCGGAAAGTCCCAAGAGGAGACTGGCTACAGCTGTTTCCAAGATACAACCTGGAACATAAACCAGCAACAGGAAAGCCATGAAAAACTAATTTTATTGTGATTGAAAAGAGAAATGATACACTAGAGACTGTCTTGGGGGTGGGGGAACTTTAAGTATTTTAGCTGGATTTTTATAAAGTGAAAAATTAATATTAATTGTCTTTACGGACGGTATTGTTCCTCCTCTGTCTTGTTCTGTGACTGCTGACTCTATAGTTAGTATAAATGGAAGAGTTGAAGGATTGCTCTTTTGTTTCCCGGCTGTGCTAATTTAATTGGTTTGCTGAATAACTGGGTGTTGATGTTCATTATTCCTTATTAAGAAAGACTCTTAAACCGAAAACAAAAGCACATTTTTTTCTTGTTCTTTATTTTGTTATGAACACAGGAGCCCAACATTTTACTGCATGGTGATCAACATTTCTCAAAAGATAAACAGCTACAACCTGGCCTTACCCAAGAGTCTCCCCTCCATGATTCATTCTCTCAAAAATCTCAAAATCCCCCCAAATTGCTCCAACATAATTCTGGCAGTGGAGTGCTGACTAACACTGAAATTACTTGGGGGAGAATAAATCTTTTCTGCTGAGAGCTCAAGTAGATGCCCTACTTCCACACTTACTTTGTAGCAAGCTGCTTTAAAAAATAATAATAAAGGAAAATGGATCTTTAAAAAAATCATATTCTGAATCGACCCTGCTTCATATTCCACATAGAGTTCAGCTACTGAGACTCAAAAGTACCCGGAACACTAATAC